>JAPMOR010089801.1:0-10862 GCA_026543865.1 Argiope aurantia
ACGTCAAACGTCGTCAGGCTTATTAGACATTAAAGAAAAGCGACTTTCATTGCTGAATATAACTTCTCTCCATTCCGAAGTACTCCAATTTTTGACCATAGTGGCAAGCTTCAATCGTTTTTCCGACATTGCTTTACTGGTACTGGGTTTCTAGATACTTGTACCTTGTAACCAGCTTCACAGAGCCTCCTGCGAAATGTTCTGGGACTGCCATTGGCAGACGTGGATTCATTCCATTCTCTTGCAAGTGTAGCAGACCTTGCAAATCTATTTTTAAGGCATAGTCGTGTCAATGTAGCATTAGCACGTATAAAAGATAACTTCAGACGACCACTTATAGGCTTTCTATCTACGGTTCCTTCGGTTTTGAATCTCTTTTTGAGGCGCGAAACAGTCGACTCACTTCAGTCGCACCGATGAGCCATCCTAACATTTGAAATGTTTTCTTGATGCATTAAAATAACAGCCTGGCGCTTCTCACGAGTTAATCCACACATTTTAAAAAGAAATGAACAGTTTAAATTCAAAAGCAACGCACTTCGACAACGCAACAAACGAAATGAAATCCTTCACAGTCAGAGCGATTTTATAACAAACTATCTGGCTGACACAATCGTTGAAGGTGATTACTTCAAAACGGATGGCACAATAGCTTGAAACTTCTCCACCACATTTATACTGGGAAATATCACTTTAAATGAAAAAAAATACTTTTGGGAGCCTTATTAATGAAAAAACGCGAAATTTCTCACACTTGCAATATTTTTGACCAGCAGTGTAGATCGCGATATTATTTGACATTATTTTTTTTGTTTTTCTTCAGGGATTTGATAAATATTATTTAGAAGTAACTGTATAAGATGGAAGGGAGCAAAAAGGTGTTAAGAATGGAGTTTTGATCATATTATATATATAGATTATCTTATATGGGAAAGAAACTGAGTAATAAACCTTTTATAAAGTATAAAAATACCAAATATAAAAGATTAGAAACAGTTTAAACATGAAGAGTTACTCTTTAATATTAAAAGACAAAACATAATGAATCAGCTATCTTTGAATAAAACCTTTAAAATATGCGTTATATTAAGATTATTAATGCTGAAAAATTCTACTTTAAGAAATTGTAAAGATTTTTTTTTTAAATTGAACTTTGTCGAAAATTCTCTTTTTCTTGAGGATTATTAGTTCGTCATTTCTCTTAATAAGGAATGTTTCATTGGATGCCTTTCAAATGGACGGCTTCCATTCTTAGATAATCGAAATCCGAATTATTGCAGTTATTGATTACTGCAAGTTATAGGTACCGTGAACATAGAAGATACGCACATTTTCCTGAGAGTTGCGTCATGAAAATCATTACACCTCAATGTTTTCCAGAAGCGAACCTAAAATGTTTTACGAAATCAAAAAAGGACTAGGAGTTTTATTATTTCATTAAACGCCATATCAAATTGAATAGAATATTGAAATTTTCTTTCAAAGTAGAGAAAATCTACTTTTAAATATTATTGCATAATTCCTAATTTATTTCGATGAAAGAAAATTTTTTTTTTAATAGCAGAGAATTTAACTTTTGAGCTGAATTTTAATCGTATAAAATAAAAGAAACTTGTCTGATTATGAAATCCATATACAAAGATTATGAAATCCAATACTTGCATATACAATGTTTGTTGTATGTGTGCTGGGCTGTAAACACTAGACCTTTTGAGTTAGAACTACCAATCTTGGTTCATATCTACTTGGTGACATAGAAAGGAGCACTTCAAACCATTTGTTTAAAATCTTATTAAGTAAAAGTCAAAAGAAATTTTGACGGTTTAAGACGATAATGATCAAAAATATTACAGAACAAAATTAATTTTTATATCATGTGAAAATTCAAAAAATTATCTTTTTAAAGATGCCATTATTTTAACATATAACTTTTCTACTTTTAATAAATTTTTGAATAATATTTTAAGCATATTTTCCAATAATTCCAATTTCACACAAAATAAAAATAAAATTTAAACTCTACGAACTCATTACAAATGCATCGGTACAATGAGTTTTTACCAATGTGTTGCCATCACGTTAAAATAACTTAAATCAAAACATTAAACTAACTCTTACTGAAAACTAAAGCTGGAAAAGTGTAATTTTGCACAGGTTTTTGTAAAAAAATAAAATAAATATGAAACACGATATTTTCGAGAAAAATTATTGCAAAGAAAAGTTTCTGTGAAATATTAAAAAAAATATTATTAATGCAATATTATTTAAATAATTATGTAGCATTTAAAATAAACTTTTTATATGAATATATAATTGTTCTAAATGAAATATAAGCTATTATTTTATGTAGTTTGAGTCAATAAAGGATCTGAAGAATTACGATTCTTTTATGCAGATTCTCAGTCTTTTGGACATATTTAGTAGTAATTCTTTAAACGTTAACTATAGTCCGCATTAGGGATATGCATATAATGATCTAAGCGAATTAAAGAATACTATTTTATGTAGTATAACTCAACATATGTTGCTATAACGAAATTTTTATTTTTATACAGATTATTTTAATTTAATTAGTGGAAATAAATGTTTAATTTAAGTATTTTTTTATTTAGTTTTTATACAATTTTTTAAATTTTTTTTATAAAAATAACAAAAGTTTTGTACAGATTTTTGGGGTTATGAGTCATATTTAGCAATAATTTTTGAGACATTAATAATTTAAGAAAAAGAAAAAAATCCATTTTATTAAGACTACAAATCAATAAAGTAGAATAAATGGTTATAGTGGATAGTAATAGTTAAAATGATAATAGTGGATGATTATATTAGATAGTAACTCACTAGTTATAGAAATTTCAATGTAGCGGATTGTGATGAGCGAGTATAGAACCTGGGAGTTCAAATCACGTCCGGGTCACCAATGTAGCGGATTGTTATGAGCGAGGATAGAACCTGTGACCTTGTGGTTTGCAGCCGAGTAACAAGCCCACAAGACAAAAGTAATACTCTTGCCTGGTAGCTGTAATCTGGCTTAAAAGCTTTCACCACAGTACTCCCCCTCCAATAAATCGAACGATATGGCTGTTGAGTGGTGATGTATTAGCTGTTGATTCTAATGCGCCTGTTCCTATATGAGCATTTGAGAAGCGCCACGCGTTATGGCGAGCGTATGTGGGTGAGTGGTTGCTGTTGCGTCAAGAGAGTCTGACGACTTTGTGTTGCTGCGTCAAAATCAGAAGGTTGCGTGTTCAAATAACGTCCGGGTCACCAATGTAGCTGATTGTGATGAGCGAGGATTAAACCTGGGACCTTGTGGTTTGCAGTCAAGTGACAAGACCACAAGGCAATAGCAATTGTCCGTGTTTCGTAGCTGTTATTTGACTTATAAGCTTTCACCACAATCTTATGAAAAAGCACCATTTTAGACTACTCCTTGAACATTTCAGAGAATATAGGCCACTCAATGTCTGATATTCTCTCAAAGCTGATCGATCTAAAAATATGAAATTGCTCATTGTACTAAAAACACTTATATGTTTTTTTTTATATATAAATGTTATTGAATAAAAAATATTTCAATTTCTATCATTCCTTAGTACCAAAAGATTGTATAGAATTCAATCTTAATAATTGTTTTCAAAAGTAAATTTATCGACTGAAAAAAATATTATTATTTACATTATTTTAATTCTTTTGAAATGAATGCTGAAAACAGAATTTTATGATGAAACAGATAAATTTTAATTTAGTAAATTTCTGAAGTATTGCATAAATTATATATAAAATAGTAATTTAAGTGAGACTTCAACGCTCAAAGATTTTCTTTTCTACACTCATATTTTTGAAACTAATATTTTGTTTTAGCAAAAAAGGTTTTATTAATTGAAATTTAATCGCTTTCGTTTCAATTTAAAGTACAAATTTTACTGTAGCTGACAGAAAATTAGAGATATATTCAATATAATGAAAATAAATGACGTAATGTTTCTATAATAGTATGAGATGTATGACGATGAAAATTAAAAGCTTTGCTCAAGAATCATTTAAGAGACCAAGTTACATAAGCCATTTTTAATTAAAATTTTAGAGATCATTAATGCCAGCGAAAAATTAGGCGGCGAAATAATGATGCACACCATCTTTATAGCATGCTAGTTGCCAAAGGCGGTTATTATGTTACAAAGTGGCTTCATCTTAACCTCTTTTTCTTACAATCCTAAATGTGAATTGAGTTCAGTTGTTTTGCCGCGGATTAGATGGCCGCAAATAAATCGGAAAAAAATGTCTAAAAAAATTCCATTATTATAAAAGCATTTAAGAATCGTTTAAATTGTACGAAGAATACTCAAAAGTGACACCTTATGACAAAAAATTGAAAGGATGATAGCTTCTTTCACTTCCTAAGCGTTTTGTTATTGCAGGTATTATATGGTGATTTGTAATATTAAGTTGTATTAAATTGCCAGTAATTTCTTTTAATGGATTTTCTTTCAATTTAGTAAAATATTCAACCAATGACAGTGTTATTTATGAGATAAAAAAAATTCGTTTTATTTGCTTTTAAAGTTACGAACATATAATTATATTTTCTTTTGATTTCAGGAAATTTTTTTTGTTTCTAAATATTTTTTTTAACAAATGTATCATTGCATTTAAGATGTAGATTTTAAATCATTTTTGCACAATTATTTTTAAAAAATTTATATTTGCTCATTTATTTGAGAATTTGCAATACTTTAGTACTCTCCATTTCTCAGAAAAAAATATTTCGAAATTATTTTAGTCATTATTTTTAAATGCTGTAAAATTGTAAAAGGTATTTTAATGAAATAAAAAAATCTGATGACTTGTACAGGATAGAAATAGTCAAAATAATTGTTAACTTTTTCAGACATAGAGATGTGTTGCAAAATTTAAATTTTATATTCAGGAAAACGCTATTGCGTTGACTATGCAAATAAAAAGAATAATAATGAGCTACATGTATAAAAACTATTAATTTGACAAAATTTTGTCAATTTTTATTATTTATTTTCTAATAATGAAATTATTAGAAACGTAATCTTTAACTTTTTTACGGTGAATATTAAACACAGACTGAAGAATATAGAGATTAAATTTTGTTCAGTTATTTAAAAATTATGAAATATAGTGCAAATAATTCAAGGACCTTTCATTAGTATTGTTATAGAAACTCCGTACAGTGAAGTCCAACATCCTCAACAGTTTATAACGACGCTTTATTCAGAAAAAAAATTACGAAAACACATGTAATAAAAACCACAGACGAAATGTACACAAAATAGAACTTGAAAAAATCAAAAACATGCAAGTAGCGAATCTTTATTAAATGATTGCAACAGCTGTAATCGGATAGCGAATATTCACTAGAGATACTAGAATATTCACTAACACTCTAAGAAGCGAATTCAATGGAGAACTCATTTCTCTGGACTCAACTACATAATAACGCCTCTGCTTTTATAGCTACCATGTTAAAATATTAAATGCTCTGGAATAAATCCAAAAACACAAAAACTAATGGAGATATCGTCAAGATTCTCTAAAATTCGGTTAAAAGTACCTAAAAGTCCTCCAACAGTTAGTCCTGTTGGGTAAGTTGGGTTGTTAATATTCATTTAATTATGAAGTCTTATTTTGTATGTCTCTTTTATTTAAAAAAATGTTTCATTTTTTTCCCTCCCAAATAAAATATGAATTTTGTCTTGTACTGCATATTGAAAAATTTCGAATTTTGAAAATTTTAGAAAAATTATTAAACATTAACAGAACACATCCTTTTATTTGTTAAATTAAAATAATAATGAAGCTATCTTTTTTGGGATGTTTTTCAAGGATATTACCGCACAAGAAAATTTCTGAAATAACAGTTTCACACAGAAGTATGTAATGTGTATTTTATAGTCCTTAACATTGCAATGAATTAATTTCCGTTTAGAACAAAAGAATATTCATATTTCACTGTTGTTCGAAAAATGCAGGACAATTATTGTCAAACACAAAAGAATTAGGGGAAGTGAAAAATATTATTATTTATTCTGGAAACACCTTTCTACATTATCGAATTCCCTCCGTAAATGAATACGGTTACAGTGATAAAGTTCTCTCCACTCAGATTTACGTCTTTTTCCCTGAGGCGTAGATAACTCGAAGCAAAATCTTCCTTCGCAACCGTTCATTAGCAGCTCCGGTAAGTGCAACGGAATTGGAATGAGCTTCTTCGTTTTAATTCATCAGATCGGCAAACATCAGAAAGTCGCTTCGGATCTTGAAGTAACGGGAGCTTTAATTCTGGAAAACAACTCATTTTGTTTTCTACTCAACTATTTTTTTACCACTTTTTTATAACTTCGTTTATATGGCGCTTTCATCTGCGCTTGAACAAATAATGCCTCTATTATGTAACCATAACAATTCGTTGTATATTGATTCTGATTTTATTTTTATTTTTCTCTGCTGTGAATATTTATTCCCGATTATTTTCTATATTAACTGTTTGTTATTTCCTAACCACCATGTGCGAATCCCAACACCTGAATTATGATGATGAATCGGTAATTTGATTTCGGGAAGTTTCAGGTAACGAATGCGGAATATTGATCATTATTATTTGAACGATGATTTTTTTTTCGATATCCGCCTGTCTGCTTTCATGCCGACGTGTCAAGTTTGCTCCAACTTGTTTTAAATCTAGAAAACTTTGAAAGAAGGCGAATTTAGGATTTTCAAATACTTTGCTCCTTAGATCTGATATGAAGGCTCTGCGTTTTCGACTTAACTTCAATTACTGATTAATTAATTATAAACTTCGAAACTTAGAGGAACATAAGGCAGGAAAACATGAAATGAAATTAAAATACAATTTCTGTTAAACAATCGACCTCTTTCCTTTTTTGCTTAAATCGCACGAAGTTAAGTTAATGTGATGTTGGTGGAATTTTCGCATCTGTAAATGAAGTTTATTTTGGTATTAGGTAGTTGAAAATGTCTTTAGATTTATTAATACACGAGACAAGTAATATTATTTGCATCATAAAAGGAAAACTATGTCTCATATCAGATATCAACAGAAAAGTATTATGAATGAAATGTTTAGCCTCATTCAAACTATGAGGGCCTAACTTTGTCATTAATACTTAATGAATAAATAATTTAAACTAAACATTAAGAAGAATTAAAAGCTTAAACAATATGTCAAATGATACATTTAGAATTTTTTCAGCCTGCGAAAAAAAAAAAAAAGGCATTGGTTGAATTTAATGTAAAGGAAATTCGCATGTATATGGCTCGGATGTACTTCTCTTATCTAATGCATTCTAGTATCGCTAAAATTAGGATGTTACTATTTTTCTGCGATCGTAAAACTCAATTACCGATTCCTGATAAAATCAAACAAACTGCACTATTGATAGCTCTGTTTAAAAGAGCAGAAAAGATTGTATCAAGGAATCCACTCATTCTTTGAAAAGTTGATCAAAAAACTGACCACCAAAATATTTTTAAAAGAAAATATTTTTTACTTTATCATATAAAGAGTATGCAGAAAATATCGTTAAAAAAATTCTATCTCGCGAATTTCACGAATATGCATTTTTAAACCTCCCTGAGAAACGCATTCATCGTGTTATGTCTGTCTTTCCGTTCGTCTGCATGTGAATAAGATAAATAAAGATTTGACTCAGATGAATGAAACTTGGATGAATGTTACATCATATTTATAGATTTATTTCAAACTCCGTTCATAGGAGTGTCGGGCTGCTCTAATATAAGTTAAGGCGATAACTACAAAGCGAAGAAAGCTGGATAGATGAAATTAGGTGCACAGATTTAACGTCTATAGTGTAGACATCTAACAAATTTTGAGCTAAATTTAACAAGAAGTTGGTTGTTTATTGGTCTGTATATTCAGAAACATGTAAATGCGATAACTTAAATTTATCACATTTCGTAGTCATTTTGTAAGTACAATGGAAATCTGTATAAAGTTTTGTCTTAATTACTTGGAAAAAATGCATCTAAAACAAAATTTCGATTTTAAATTACTATTAATAGCATCTCAGGGAATGATCTCCATATAAATCACCAAGAATCACGCGATACATTCAATAGAAATGCTCAATTCATGCCAAAGGTTAATAATTCGTAACTATTGTACACCAATGCCATGCCATGTTCTCTGAGGTAACACCCTTATTAGAAAATATGTGAGAATGCTTAGTAAATGCAAAGAGGTTGGAAAAAAACATTTGTCGTGCTTGCAATATTTTTAAAAATTTATGGCATGATTTTAATGTTTAAATGATATCATAATTAACTAATTTTATTTCAGAAATTAGAAGATATATTCGTTACAATGAACTGTTTTCATGGTAACAATAGCTTAGGTATGATTATGACAGTTTAATTAAAAAAAAGCTGTAATAGAATATTTCATAAAAATTGGTAAATTGCTCAGGATATAAAAAAGTTATTAATCGTAGTGCACTTTAGATGAAAATATTTAATGACATTATAAATTTCCTTTCTCTCTATCTCTATCCATAATGTTTACCAATACTCGAATCAAAACTAATCAGAAAAATTGAATTTAAATAATTAGTGATTCACAAAGGGACAGAAATCTGACATGGCACAGATTTGGAACTACAAAAGTTCAACTTGCTAAAATAACCAATTGCTCCAAATGTAAAAGTCGAGAATTAAAATTAGTATGATTAAATGAACAATAAAATGAATACATTTATACATAAAGTGACTGAGATATTAATAGTATCGAAAAAGCATTGCATAAAAAAAATTCAAAAATGATAAAATTCGATTTCCAAACCCCTAAAATTCACAAAAAATTAATCCGTTAATAAACTTAAACAAAGCACTAATTTTCGAAATAAAATTGTCTTATTTCACAAGCATTTGATTCTAGCATTAGAAGAATAATTCAGCAGAAAATAGAAGAATAATATTTAAAGACGTATAGAAAAATGCTCTTTTGTTTGCTTTTGTATTTATATTGACAATGATATTTCTTTTCACAAATTAAATTAAACTTAAAAAAGCGCATTTTTTTAAAATTTCGTAATAAAAGGTTGTGTATGTAGAATTAGTTAACAAAAATGTAAAAAGATGTTAACTTATTTATCGCTTTTATTAAATTTATTTAATAACAGTAAGCAATTATCAATATTTTCAGTTTGTTTATAGGTTTGATAAATAATGTTCATTAAAAATATCTGTTGTCTGATTTAAACATAATAAATGCTTAGAAAATTCTCCTTTACCAGAAATTTCTTTCTTTAAAAAGGTAAAGACAAATTAAATTGCCATATTTCTTGTCAATAAAAAAAATGCAGACGACTATTTTTTCTTCTTGAGTTTTACTTCAAAATATGCTTACTTCTTTTATATTTTTATAAATAACATCTAATGCGTCTTGATGAAAAAAAAATGATTATCTATACATTATAGCTAAATAAAAGTATCTTTAAATAGAAACAACTTCTGAAGTAAAATCATCTTTTCCCTTATCAATTACATATATCTTAGGTCTTGTGTTCAACTCAAAAGAAGAACAGAGAAGAATTAAAAGGCCGTTAACAAGGAATGATCGAAATCTATTCATCACGATTCAATCTAATATAAGGGAGTGACTCCTTCTTTCTTCGGAGAAAAAAGTCAGTGGTATAATATTTATCTTCTTGTTAAGAGTTCATGCACGCAAAAAGGAGTACCGTTTCTTTTACAAGCACCAATGGGCCATATAAAAGACAAAATTGGGAACTGAATGAATTTGTTACCCAAAAGTACGCCTATAGACATAATCGCTGTGAAGATCCGTGTATTTATCATATTGGTCGATAAGGTTACAGATTTTCTCTTCGAAGAACGTAATCGACAGTTATGTGAGATGAGATTTAATGCTTTCAAATTCTTTTAATTTTCCTTTAAGGAAAGAATGCGGAGAAGAAATATCTAAATATCTCCTCCCGCCCTCACTGTCAGGGTTTTATTTGGGGGGGGGATACCTGTCGCCCATCTTGTTGCTTGGAATTCCAGCATCCTCCATTTCTTTTGAAGGACATGATCAACTCGTCGAACAACATATCTTCGTTTATGAGTCTTGAGAATTTTTCTTCATTCACGGAGAATGCAGTTTAGAGCAGATCGAATTTCACTTTTGTTTCGAGCGAACTTGCTAGGATTTCAAAATAAACGAGGAGTTTCAAAGGAACGTTAAAGCTCATCTCACATCACTGGCGGCAATAACCTTAGAAGAAATGATTGGAAAATATATCCATAGATAAGACAAATATCTGAATGTTTATACGGATTATATTGAAAAGTAGCCATAAATGCACAAAACTTTCGGAAAAAAAATCATTTTCTTCTTTATTTTTATAATTTTTTATGATCCATCAGAGCTTAAAAGCTTCTTAGAGGAAAGATTCAGGAAGCATTCAGAGCAATAAACATTAAATATAAGTTTACAGCATATTTGAATAAATCTTTGATAAAAAATGTAGATTTTTACAACAATACAAATGAAAGATTTATTAACAATGCACAGAACTAAGGTACAGCAAACATATGTTGCTAAGTTAATAATTTTTCTTTTAAATAAGTTGCTTCGAATAAAAAATTGACTTGCGTTGTTTCTTCACTAAACTTTTTGAGTAAATTAATCGATTTATTCTTCTGAATAATTGGTTTCTATCTTCTTAATCCTATTATTTGAAATTTTGCCGTTTAGTGTAAGAGAAAAAATACTTTTATAAAATCTTCTCTATTACAATCATGAGGAGTAAAGGATTATACCATAAAAGATCACATATTTTATTTCTCTT
>JAPMOR010089805.1:0-11815 GCA_026543865.1 Argiope aurantia
CCGATCTGATCCAGAATTACTGGCATTCATCTTCCATCAATTTGAAATTAATCTGTGCGCAAATGACAGGAAATGTCTCTCGAAATAAGATAGCTGTTAGCGGAAAAAGGGATATAAAACGCCAAAAAGAAAACATTAGATTTTTCATTGGCTTTTTTTTTTTTTTTTACACTGCGTTTTCGAAACAGACTAATTTCTACGAAAATTGAGGCTCTTTTTAAGATCCATATAAACTCATATATTGTTTATTTAGTCCATAATAGCATTTCAACTTGACACCCCACCCTTTTTAAAAAATATATACTGCAGTGCAACGCAAGCACTATAAAATAACTGATCTGTATAGTGTGGTAAGAAAATAGGAATAAGAGCGGGTTTAAAAAGTGTTTTTTGCGGCATAAGTTCAGAAATAAAGGAGCATTTATAGAGATGTGCAGTCTATTCGCCTTTTTTCGCTTCCGATCTGCTATTCCGCCTATTACTTCGGAGTCTATTGTATGTTCGAAAATATGAATATTCAGAAGAGTAACAAGATTAGCAGATGAAATTTGATACATGATCTTTACACTAAAATTATAGATTTCCCTTCAATCTTGGATGGTAATAAATTTAGTTTATTTAAATAAATCTTGCGCAGTCTTATATCAAATAATCTCAGCAATAATCTAATTTTCAGTTGCAAATGAGTATATTAAAAGAACAAAATCGCTGTCTTCCCATAAAACTGTATCCAAAGCCAATTATAATGAAATGTAGATGTACATTAAATACTTGTATGAGTTATATGAGAGATGCTGATACGATTTGCAAAGTGATAGAAAAGTTTTTGTTAAATAACCATAGATTTATTATGATTCGTAAAAATATCAGCAAATTTTTTGTCATAATTTTTAATTGATCTGCATTTTCAAAGATGGGATTAGTTCACACAAGGCTAGTTGTTTTTAAAAAATCTCCCATTAATATTTCGATAATAATCATTTTGAATATTCTATTATCTAAAAACTGCATTTTAAATATTTATAAAAATTATTGTGAAGATTTCTGATAATAAATGTTAGTTCAAATTCAGTTTAATTATATCATTTTTAAAGCAATCACAGAATAAAGATCAAAAGTAATTTCACGTTTTTTAGCATATAAAAAGAGTGGTTTGATAGGATTAATTGTAATAGAGAAAAAAGTAGTTGACTGAATCCATAATATAATTTCAAAGAATATTTATCAAGCTTAATGCTAGACAGTGCAATGATGCATATATGTTTAAATCACTAGCATTTTCAGAGTTTTAAAAAAATTTCAATTAATTTGCATTTAATAATTAAATTAATTTATTTAAATTTTTGAATTCAAATTGATTTGAATTATATCATTATAGCTAGCTTAATTACTTAATCTTAATTGAAATTGTAGCTCTTTTTAAAATTTTAATATTACTTTTTACCCTTCATTTCTTTCACTTATTGTATATTGTAAATTACACGAATTCTGCAGAAATTAAAAACTGAATATTTTCTGTTTTAAAGACACAGTTATATTTACTCAATTGGGATTGGGTTTACGAAAATACATAAATAAATTTTTGAAAAATACATATAAGTAAATAAATCCTATGTTCGAAAATAAAAATATGGAAACTGCTTTTCGCAGTCATAATTTCCAATTATTATTGATTTTTTATAATAAATTAAAGAATACGGAGATGTTGGGGAGAAAAAAAAAAACAAAAGAACAATTTACCATTGCTTCTATCGAAATTCTTTTCGGCATTATTAGCCAATGAAATTTTATACTATCATTGATACAAATAGTAAATTGACCAAATATTAACGATTAGCAAAGACAACTCTGGCTTTGGAATACAATCCAGCTTTCCTGGACGAAATTCAGATTTTTTTTTTCGTTAATTGTGATAATAATAATGAATATTATCCAGTATGTTTCAGAACAAAACAAAACAAAAAAACCGAATTTAACAATTTTTTTTTTTTTTTCCCCTTTACATCTCGATTACGACTAATGCATGCATTTAGAAGCCTTTCCAGGGGGGAAAAAAAAAATCTTTATCACCTCTCGGCATTCTTCTTTCAGTTCATTTTACATTTTAATTACACAATTTGTTATATTTTAATATTTTTGATATAGAAGGACACAATTCCAGTTTCGATATAACTTTCAGACAAAATTTTCGGTCAATGCATCGTGGATTAATTATAACCCGCTGCTCTCCGTGAGCGGAATGCCGGTACTGATTCCCATTTTGTCCTGTAGATGGCGCAAAGACACTATTAGAGGAAATTTTCCTTGACTTCAGCTGGCCAATTAGTGAAGAGATCGCTGGTGAGGAGTGTTTTAGCAAGAAAGGAACATTTCATTGGCCGAATTTCGCGGACAAAAGGCGGGATTCAACCGATGATTTCGCTGAATGTTGACTTTACGGGGAGGAAGCGCGCTGTATAAATCCTTCTTTGTCAGGTGACGTTCGACAATTATTGGGTTGCAATTCTGTCTTGCGGATTTGAGTCTGTAAGATTTGGCGTTTTAATGCCATTTTTAAACAAACTAAAGTACAATTAAATTTAGTATTTAATGATAATCTAGATCATACGATTTGTACTTATTCTTTGTTTCAATTTAACCATCTGAACGAATTTATTCATATTGTTTTAAAACTCATTCTTCTTCTTCTTTTTATTTTTATTTTTGCTTAGATTACTGCCTTGAAATGCTTAAAATCAGCTTTGATTAAGAATTCCACTGAAAAAAAAAATTTAGCAAATTTGAATCAGAATCAGAACTTTACACTCGCTTTTGACATACATATTATAAGTCACTTCTAATATGTATATGTGTGTGTGTAATGAGATTTTAAAATCCAATTTCAATTCTAATTGATGTCCTAATTTTTAGGCCATTGTTTCCTGCACTACTAGAAATTAGTGAACAAGGTTTAATTAGTCACCACTAATTGGATAATTAGTGGGTTAAAGTTTTTTTTTCTTTTAAAATTACGCATTTTTATGCCATTCGTTTGAGTATTAATGTTTGCAATAAGAGTATTTTGAATCTCATATTTATTATTTTCATATTCAAGTGTTTCATATAAAATCAGAACTATTTTGATATTTTATTTTTATATAAGTTCAATTTATATTTCCATTATTTTACACCCAATTTGATAATTTTGGTGAGCCTTCTGCTATTAAGGGCTGTGCAAGAACAATGACAATGAACAATGGAGGAAGGACAATGTGTGCAAGCATTCCTTAGAGACATTCCTCACCAAAGAGACAATCAGCTGAGTTTCTGCTGAAAATCATTTTTATATTGCACATTTTAATATTATTATTATTTGGGTGTTGATGATTATTTAGGTTTATATAATATTTTCACAAATATAATTCTTTGCCTTTTTATTTTCCTAATATCCTTTTTGAAAATTATTTCTGTATTAATGTAAAGGTAATGGAAATTTAGATATCTTTTAAAAGAATTTGTTTAGGTTGAAAGTATTTTATTCCTTCACTCGGAGTGTGGGAACTTGTTGACTTCAGCAATTTTAGAACTCGTGGTGAATTAATTAAATAAAAACAGCTTTGCTGTCATTTAAAAATGTTACGACTCTATTATTATTATTATTCTGTTCACTTTTTTCTCACAGTCAGGTTTAAAAACTTAGAAATATCAATCTTTCTCTATTATAAACTTATTACATTCATTTGTGTAGCAAAATTATATTCTTTAAATGAGAACTTTCAATTTGGGAAATATATTATAATTCCTGAGATATCGCCACAATGTTCATGTTTCATTTAACATTGAACGCGTCATTTTTAAATACCTTATAACTCTAGAAATTTTCATCAAAGCTTACGAGAAAAAAAAACAAAAAAAATCCTAAGGCTTATTTCATGACAAGCAATCGATTTCGAAAAATTGGTCAATGTTATGAGAAAATTTAGAGATACTTATTAATTAAATATGTTAATTAACTCGGTTAATTAGTTTATCTATCGAAAAGAATCTGTCCCTTTAAGCCATTTCCATCCCTACCAGTTTTGTGAAGATGCAATCCTCTAGATAAAGAGTTGCCTTTTTTTTATTATTGTTGTTGACAACTAACTCTATTTCTTTACCAGTCATGTGGACATCCCACATCTGTTAAATTAATTCTCAGATTAGAAGGAATAGCTCATAATTTCACTGTTTAGCCGGGACCGAAAGAAGTGTCCAGGATTTGAATTAACTGTCAAAGATTATACTGAACTTTATTTACAACTCACATTAAAAAATATTGTCTCGATTTTTACAACAACTAGATAAAAATGTTAATTTGAAATTCGCAGCTTTAATTCAGCTTATTAAAAGACTAGACGACCTGGATAAACAGGAATTTGCTTTTCGACTATGTAACCAGAATGAAAAAGTATTACGGATTTGAATTAAATGTTCCTAATTGCCTCATTTTCTACTTATTTTGTTCATATTGAGAGAAATTAATTAGTTTTTAATTTTCTGAAAGTCTGCTCTTGAATAATTTAGCTTTCGCATCATACAAAGAATATAAATATCCCCGGAAAAAAATAGTAAAAGCAATGACAAATTATTTTATTTGCGATTTTTCTTCATGGTTATCGAAATTTTTTAATACCTAATTGTTTCTTTTTTCTGAATTCATTTTATTTTAATTTCCCACTTTAGTTTTCATATTTTTTTGTTTACCTACATATAATTTTTTTTTTTTTTTTTTTTTTCATTTCTTCCTCTTCTATCTCTAGTCTAGAATTGAAGCTCCGAAAATATACTGGTTTTTGTTTACAACTTTATCGTTGTGTCCCAATTTAGAAGCGAATCACATAGATTATACTAAACCTAATTCGATGATCTGAGCTACATCAAATTAAAACCCAAATTCTATTAAATTTCCTTAACTATATAGGATTTTATCAGCTAATATACAATGTTAAATAATGTTAGAAAATATAGAATTTTATAATGCGTTATTTAAAATTAAATTTTAAAAAAAAAACCTTTCACTATTTTTGGTTTGTCACAATATCCAGAGTCGGCGGCAGAGATTTGCCGACGGGGAGGCAAGACAACGCCAACAGGGGGGCAAGCACAATATCTCTCATTTGGCTTCAAAATAACTCATAACAATTAATTTTACTTTTAATTAAAGAAAATCAAGTATTATTTAGCTTCTTTTTTATTCAGATGCTGATCATTTCTTTCATTGTTAAAATTTTACAAAGGAATTTGTAAAAAAATGTTCTCAGTTTCTTTTACTGACCATCAATAGATTGTCAATATTTGAGTCTATTTCTTTATGAGACTCTTGAAATTTTATTTCTCTAATTTTAGAAAAAATATGGTTTATATATAAAATATTCCTTTCTAGATTGCTGAATATAGATAGAAACACAGATTGTGACAGAATGACGTGTTATGCTAAATGAACAAATATTTATATCAGATTACAAGACTCTTATTTTATATCAGAAGCTATATAAAAAAAAGTTCAAAGAAAAAGTTTTATAAAAGAAACTTTTTCAAAAATCTAAAATAATAAATAAAAAATATTCGAGGTTTTTCACCAAAAATCTATTTTTCAGCGTAGTTCCCCCAACATAAAATATTTGTTAAATCAGAATTGTAGCAACGAGCAGGAATTTAGAAGTATTTCGAATCCGAGGATAATAAGTGCGCACCAAAAATACAACAAATTACATTTAATACAACAAAAAATTTACTATAGTTCTGACACGATACATATAGAATGCGGAAAAGATACAATGATGTCGTTTCTTAAGAATACTGGAAAAAATATTTTATAAATATATGTACAAACTTACTATTTTATATAAGATATGAAAAATATTCTCATGAAATATGGACTGCTTAAACATTAGATCCCCCATGTATTTATTTTTCAATATATATTTAGGCTTAAAAAAACCAGTGAATTTTACTAAGAAACAGTTAGATCTTGAATATGAATTCCCCTATCTTCATTTTTAGGCATGCGTTCTTATGGTTAAGTACTTTTTTAATTCGAAATTATTGCAAGCTAATATTTCTCCCAAAAACTGAGTTTCATCCCCTCAATTGCATGCATCGGTTTTTCTTAACCCTTAGTAGCCTGATTTACGAAAGTGATTTATTTTTAATATTACTGTGTTTGCTTGAGGGTCTAGATGAAGGGAAAAATAGCCAAAGAATTAGTAGGTAGGTTTTATGTAGGGCGGAATGCCTGAAGTATCAAAATTGATACTCACAAAAATAGCACTAGTTTCTTCAAGTAAAACATGCACTCGCAAAAAATAATTATATCATAGCGAAAATAATATATTCACTTACCTCAAAAGTATTTATATTCTTCAGAAAAAGAAAATATATCAAATTTGTATTCAACAAAACTTTTAGTAAAATGTGTTTACTTGTGCACTTTGCCGCGCAAGTAATATGTCATAGATAAAATAAAACAATAATGACATTTGATTTTTTTTAATTTCGTTGGAAAGAATATTATACAACAGTAAAATACGTACAGCCAACCTATAAAAAAAACTAATAGTAATGTGAACATTCGGTTTAAAAGATTGGTATCAAAATTGGTACTCTAGGTCATTAAGGGTTAACTCCTTCGTATACAATGACGAGTCTGATTCGCTATGGAATTACTAAATTTTTAACCTTAAATCTACAATTAAAGGAAAGCATTAAGTAATTTAAAATGTAAAAATCACTTGAAAACGCATCATTACCTCAAATGCCATTAGATTATTCTAGGGATTAAAATAACAATAATTATCCCAAATACGATCTGTCATCTAATTAGGAAGTTACGTAAATTCGTATGTCAAGAGGTTAAGGTGTTATATATGAATATTCTATGAATAGCAATTTTAATCATCCTTTTATCAAGGCATCTTTACATAAAGTCTATTAAAAATTTAGAAACATCTGAAATCATATAGTTTTTGCTGCGAATAGTAATTGAAAGAAAAAAAAAGAAAGAAACGATACATTCCTCGATTACATAGTCATAATATGGAATGCAGAGTTTGAATAATTTAGGAAGTAATTTATTTAACAAATTTAGTGCATACTTTGTTAAACTCTTAGTGTAACTTAAAAGCTCCCGTACCACAAATATTTTTTTGTCGTCAGTTGTAGTCGGTAATACCTCTTTAGGGTAATAATTGTAGCTTGATAAATTAGATTGTAAAAGAAAACAGATATTTTACTGTAAACTTAATTTGCAATTGTACAATTTACTTACTTCAGTAATTTATAATGAAGCCACATAATTTCACTACAGTAAAGTAACCTTTTTTTTAGCATGCATATGCACAATTGTGTCAAAAAAAGAAAAAAAGAAAGAAAGAAAGAAAAAGTGTTTGATGAAATTTAGTTTAACCATTAACTAGATTTTAGTCAGTCAATTCTCATAGTGAAATGTGTAAAACAAATTTACCAATTCGTTATCGAGGAAGTAACAATTAGATGAATAAGACGACGATTAATTTTAGAACTTGAATTTGAATGATGAATTATGGAAAACAACTCTATCGTCCTATTCATGAATAATATAAAAGCTTCAATTTCTCTAATAATTCCACTGGTAGGTAATCGAAGTGCTCGATGAAAATCATTTTTCCCCATAATCTGTAATAAAATCTTAGCTGAAGGAAAAAAGATTAGTCGAGAAAAATGTGACGTCTTATTCACTTGCCAGCTTATTGATTATTCTGCTAAATATAATATAAAGTATATACTGAATGAGCATTATAACATTTAAATTAGATGACTGAGAATTTGGACTTAACGTTGTCGATAGCACCTCTCCTTTCTGTATAATCTTTGTCTTATCACTGATGTTAGCCACTTTCACTGGGATGACTGACTTTGAGAGGTCCACTACCGATGAAGCTACCAACACACCTGCTCTGGCACGACCTGTGTCAGGATAATCCATTACACCAAATCGGAATTTTCGGTTATCTGCTACCAAATCGGGTATTACACATTCAGTCCTAGGCGATAAGGAGATGTCAGCTTTGGCGATTATTTTCTGGCTGGATTCAAGTTCAGCATGTAGTCCAAAAAGAGTGATGTCATCAAATTTTGAATTCATTCTACTATTTCCGAAATCCAGTTTAAAGTCGTATTTCCTCAGAAAATCTAGTCCGAGAATGCAAGGGTCGATAATTTCTGCTACAAACGCGTATGGTGGTAGTTTATATTTCCAAAGCGTATAGCGAGGTTGACTTTCCCATGAACATAAATCTTATCTCCCGTCACTGTCTGTAAAGTAATGCAGGATGGCGTCCAGATTATTTTAAATTTTAATTTTCGTGCCAGATGTTCTCTTATTATGGTCACATTGGCTCCAGTGTCGACAACCATACGGCATGAGATGTTACCAATTTGTCCTATCACGTAAAATCCATTGTCACCGCACTTATGGATGAAAAATGAAATACTTTGAAATGGGGTTTTTGACTATCTGGACACCTCCGACCCGCGAGATGGCCACATATTAGTTTCCCCTGATGTGGTGGAAAATTATTTCCACCACTTCAAGAAACCCGGCAGTTCCTACGAACGTGTCCGGCTGTATCACAAGTCCAAAACCGAATTTCCATACTTCCGCCATCTTTGCGCTCTTTTAACCTCCGAATTTCTCTTCGCAGATCGTCAATTTGTTTTACGAAATCAGAGTCCGAATCCGCAGCCGAGACAGCTCTGATTGGGTGTCGGTCCTTACGTGTGGCCTGCTGGGCAGCCTCTATTTTGTGTGCAAAGACTAAAGCAGATCCTATATCTTTGACATCTGCTAGTCTAAGAGCCTTCTGTGTTTCCGGATCCCGCACACTATCGATGAAGTACTGGAGAGCCAGATTTTGACGTGTCTCAACCGGGCAATCAGAAAATGCTAAATGGGAAAGTCGCTGAATATCGGCAGCTAATTCCTGCAGACTTTCACCCGCTTTTTGATAGCGGGACTTTAACTGCAATCGGCTGTATTCTTTAGAGCACTTCTCTCCAAACCGCAGCTCAAGTGCACTCGATAGAGTTTGGAAATCATGTCTTTGTTTGGTTCTCTTCCAGGCCTTGCTTCAACTCCTTCATGAAAGCAAAAATCTCTTCGAACTTGTTATTTTCTGATTCAGCCATTTTTGCTTGGGATCCCGTCAGCACCATACACTATTAACCACTACCCCACTTCCGACACTAACTGTTACGAAATTTCCAGGTTCGTTTGGATAGTGGAAGTTATATGGTGCGGAGAACGCTCAATCAGCAGGCGGCAGTAGGAAAAAAAAAACAAACACGACGTTTATTTATACGACGACAGGACAGGACAGCACAAAGACGACAACTATATACAGCATAGAGAAGACAATTATCTTCAGCCGAAACGTGCACACAACAAGACTCTACTACAGACAGTAGCGCACAGCTTAGTTCATCACTAGCTTGACTCCGTCGCTGCTCTGCTCAACTCTGGAAGACTCGTTCTTCACAGTCGATTCCGACTACTCCCGGCAGCTGCAGACTGCCTGCTTTTATAGGTCTCAGGAGGCGGGGCTAGAAGCTTCTCAACCAATCAGAAACTTTCGAGGCGTATCTCGGTTCCTAATTTACGGATCGGGAAAATTCTAGATGTTTCGGGTATAATCTATTTTGGCGTCAAAGTCGCCAAATTCGTCGCCAAGTTTGTCGCCAAGATCTGGGACCTCCGGCGCGACACCCGGATTCCGTCCAATACAGATGATTGTAAAACAGTCTTTCTGATGATGGAACCAACTATGCTTGGAAGCAGCATCACAGATTCGTAACAATATGTATTAAGCCATGAAGGCAGTTGCAATAAAAAAAAACTCCATTAATTTGCATGTGAATTTTGCGTTATTACATCTTCCCATTTGACTATTACAGACACCAAAAACCAAAGAAAAAAGCCTGAAAAAGCAATTAGCGTAATTGTGTCAAATATAAACTACGAATATGTCATTTAATTATTTAATTATACTTTTGTGGTACGTCTGTATAACTTTCTGCCCCTTTTAATTTTTATTTCAGCTGTCTTAGTTCAGTAAGATTATGTGATGCGAACAAATGCTTTATTTCCTAGACTGAATGAGAATGGAATTGGTGTTGCTGTTTCTAATCATACATAATCAAATTAACATGAAAAATAAAGGTCAGTTATATAGCAACATAAAATGAAAAATTACAATAGATGGCTGAATCAACCTCAGGAAAGATATAAAAATGAATACATTTGACAGAAAAGAAACTCACATTCGCGTCACAAAGAAGGTAAATTATCATAAAGCCGGTTATTCAATATATCGGCTTTGATAGAGGCCACTTGTAGTAACTGTACACCAAATCTCTAAATAATTGTAATTTAGTCCAAAGCCAAAGTTCTGATTTCTACGATAGAAAATAACATAAATTTTATTTACTTCAATCTTTGTGGTAATTAGTTGACCATTATTTAACTCAAATTCGATGATTAAATATCTATCGTAATGGGGAAATTTCGAGATACTAATTAATTAATTATGTTAAATTTTCAGTTAATCAACGTGTCTATCTAAACAAATTTGTATTTCTTAACCCATTGCCATCGACACCACTTTTGTGAAAATGCGATAATAAATAGCAAAGTTACAGAGGGGTCCCATTATTTTTGTTGATGATTGTACTGTCAGAGGTGCAGATGCATAAAATGGCTTCCATGACAAATACCAAAGCAGCATCCCCCTTCTCCTTTTTTTAAAAAACTGCAATCTGTATTTTTTCCCCCTTTTGAAACTTTACGCCTGGGAACATTCAATTTGATATCGAAAATCAAACACTTTTGAACTAATATGATTCACATAGTACAAAATTAGCTGTTTTCTGAAACTTTTTAATTCACCCATCAAATGCAATGCTTTACTTTAGTACTGTCAACCAACTTTCATTAAGTTATTTGATAGTTGGTATGCTTAAAACAATAATTTCTAGAAACAAACAACAAATAAACAAACAGCTAAAAAAAGAACAAAAGATTTATAAAAATGTATTACTTTTTGCATTAATTTTGAAGCATAGGCAAAATGAAAACTTACTGAATGTTTTTCAGCAAATGATGTTAATAATTCATGTTCTTGCGTTTATTTAATAAAAGAGGATTAAATAGGATTACAAAAGAAATTAAGAGACTAAAGATAGTTACATGTTTAAGGAAATTATAATATGCAACTGAAAAACAAAATGCATCGCATGGCAGATATAAATCTGAAATTCGAAATTATGAAATGCTCATTAAGACACGCACAGGATAATAAATGTGGCATATATAAACACTGTAAAATAATGAATTATCATCGCGTTTCTTGATTGCACAATAATTCATTAATTTAGTGAAGATTGTGGTCTGGGTGAAATGACTTGAAGACACATGTTGTCTTTTCTGGGGTTTAATGGTAACATCAACAACAAAAGGCACATGGAAACGCCAAAGTGTAGAAGGCCTAGAGAACTACACATAAAACTCTCTCGGGAGAGCCGAGCCGAGAGCCGAGATAACACTTCCCCTAGTACAGGAGTCCAGTTCGCTTCTGCTAAAAAAAATAATATACTAAACAACAACAGGGAGACCACGTGACACATGATTGGCGGCTAGTTCCGCCCAGGGAGATCACGTGGTTAACTGAATTCTTAACAAACACTACAATATCTAAAAAATTAAAATTATTGGCGAAAAAAAAAAACTGTTATATATATATATATATATATATATATATATATA
>JAPMOR010089805.1:11915-26568 GCA_026543865.1 Argiope aurantia
TGTTAAAGCAGAAATAAATTATTGTATATGGATTTCAGTGACCTTGGCATGTTCCAAACAATAGAATTTTGAATGACTTTATGTAACATTTATTGCATATAGTATGATTTATTAAATAATTTGATTCTTTTTGTTACGTTTTATGCAAAAAAAAAAAAAAAACAGATTTTACTACTAAAATGTGTTTTTTAAATAAATATGTTAATTCTGCAGTCCTCTTGTCTGATATTTGCCGGATTACTGAAAGCAGAATACTTTGAGTAGAAAGTTCAAGGTCATAAAGAAAGGGATGTAGATGACATCACTATAGGAGCAGCACTGGTTTTTTCCAATGTTAAGAAATATAAAATATCAAAATTAAACCCTCCTTTGGCAACAGAAATTTAATTTTCCTTACCTGATTTTTACTGGAAATGTTAAGCTAAACAGTCAAACGATACGAAAGACCCAAAATTGGGAATATATTTTTAAAAAACTTAATATAACGCTCTCTTCCTTCCAGTATCCTCTTTATACAAAGAATACGGAGATAAGTACATCTGAAACTCACCATTTTAATTAAAAAACTACTTTAGCTAAGAAGGTACTAAAAGATTTTTAAGAAAGCGGAGAGATAATTCGAGATTATGAAATAAACATATATTTAAATAAAAATAATCCACTCACCCTTAGCTTAACTGAATCCAAATATCCCAGAGAATTTTTTAAAATTAATAATCCTGAATAAATATGAATAACAAAAAGAACTTTTCTTTTACCTAATTTCTTTCATCATATATATAAACACAAATGAATTAATGTAGAATTTAAATCCTGATAACAAGCGATCTCGCTGAAATTCCGAGAGAAAATTCGAGCGTTTGCAATAAATAAGGAGATCTATCCTAATGCATCCTGTACTCCATCCATGTATACCGCATATCAAAAACATATGAAAAGAGGCAGCTTTTTCTTTCAATTTTCTCTATTTCATCCCACTTCTGACCATCATCAGTTAAGCAATAAAAAGGAGTACCAATAACTCAAGTGTCTGAAAAGTGGTGTCATAATTGCTTGGAAGTATTCTTTTGATTGATAGCCAAAGCAAGCATCTCAAGATAAAATAATGAATCAAACTATAAGTATTTGTAATAAACTAAAGTTACAAGCTTTTTTATTGAAATAGTGCAAAGGAGGAAAAAGTGCGGCAACAGACTAGATATAAATTAGCCCAAAAGAGCACTTTATTTATTATTATTATTCGTCGAAAGCCCTTATTAATTTGAAAGAAAAAGACCAATAATTTTCTGAAAATGTTTAGAATTTATCTGAATGAGAAGAACCAGAAATAACTGTCATTAAAAATAAAAGTACCTAACGATTAATTTATACGTAATAATAATAAGGTTGATACGAGTTAAAATATTGTGGATGCAATAACCAATCCTTAATCGGGTATTTTTTAAAGCTCTTTTCCTGAGTAGAATAGATTTATTCTTAAATGTAAACCATATTAGACAGTGGCGATCTACGAAATAGGTTCCACAATGAAGTAAGGCACTGAAAAACGTTTTGTGCCCCGTTACTGAATGCCAGTCTGCTATTTAACGTTTGTTAAAGTACTGAAGTCATATACAATTCAAATGGATTTTACAATAATTGCATTTTTAAATTATTAGAAATTACATATATAATTTAATAATTAATATATAACTGATTAATATAATTCAATGATGACAAATGTCTGAACTATTGAAGATAACTATAATTGTCTAGCGAAATGTGCAATTAAAAATATTTAAAGCTTTAGAAGTTATGAAAAATTCCTAAATGAATCATGGTTATATAATAATATTACATATTACTAGATATAATTCTGAAATTAAAAAATATATATTCTTTATGTTTAAAACCATGAAAGAAAACCTACTATTGGAAGTTATAGGTATAAAATCAACTACTACACTTTCATAGCTTAAAAGTATAGTAAAATTATTGAATAAAAAATTTATCTAAGATACAATGGTCTTTTTCGATAGAAGGAATGTAAACTATTTTTATGATTTGATGAAATCGTGGAAAAGGTTGATTTAAATTTCAGCATTGTTACAAATCAAATTTAAAAATTTCTTGAAAATTTGGAAAAATTGCATGACAACTTAATATATTTAATTGAAAAAATAATTTTTGGAATTTTAAGGTGGTATAAAATTATTTTTGTACAATAATAATAATAATATAAGGGGCAAAAAGAATTGAAATTTTGCATAATTTTTGATTAATTAGAATTTTTGGAAATCGTTTTGAGATGAAATTCCATTCCTAAAAGAATGTTTGTACGCATTTAACTCTAAGGGAAATTATTTACCTTGTAATTTGACAACAGACAAATCGGTAGCTGCATACATATTCGATTTTAGAATTAGCACTGATTTCACAATATCCATTCAATATGATCAACTGTTTCACAGTAAAGACATCATAAAGACATTCACAAAAAATTTTGAAAAATTATAGAATCACTTTGAAAGTTCTTAAGAAATTACTTTGACAATTTTTTCGTTTTGCTAAATTTGTTTTGACAGTTTGCTTGTTTATTATTTGAAAAGCATAAAATAACAATGATAAGAAATGGAGCTTAAACAATATATTTCAAAAGTAGTTTCACTGGAAATTTTGATACATTAGTAAAATATAAAACAAATATTCATTTCTACTGTTCACGAAATTAAAAAAAATTAAGATAAAATGTACGGAATTCAATTAATCTAATGAGACAAATTCTCAAACACTCAAAACAACGTCAAATTTCTGAGAATTAATTTTTATTCATAGAAACTCTAAATATGAATAGACTTGTAATAGAATCCATTTGCATCTTACTAAACAAGAAAGCAGGAACATTTATTACCTCACTTTACGCTGCTCTTTGAAAACAGAAAAATACTCTTTACAGAATTATTGGTCATGAATTCAGATAGCGCTCTTACCCTATTAGTATGCATATGGAGTTGATAGAATTCTTGATTTTAATTTGAATAAGTTTGAATATATATACCTTTGTGTATTAAAAACCAAACAATGAACTTAAAACCAAATATATTATCCTGCTAATACTGCAAACAATACCACTGGATCTCAAAAGAAGGGCAAGTAGTTGTATTTTTTACCTGTTTGATAATCTGGCTTACATCTATCTTTATATTTCATTACACACTCATTTAAACGTTAAAGTGTTTAGTTTAAAAAACTTGAAATAATTTACTCAAAAGTTTTTGAGTTTATTGATTGGCAAGTATTCATTAAAAAAATTCATTAATAAGCTTATTTAACATGAATTAGTCGTGGATAATACCATTTTTTTTAATCAATTTTCGATAATAATCAATTTGTTTTTCTAAATTATGCTGAACATTCACACACTTTTCTACATTTGGACCTTGACTATATTCTCCATTTTGGCCTGTCAATGGTCATAAAAATCCCTTCTCTCCGATTTCGTCATGTGTCTCTTCTGTTTTTGAAATAATGAGAAGTTAATTAACATAAAGTTACGAATTAGCAGTAGCGATTTTCCGCACAGGCGGTAGAAGCGGTCGCCTCGTGCCTTGAAATCTATAGGGGCCTCAAAATCTGTTTCAACGAATATCGTAATGCTGAGACGGTGGCAAATTTAACTGTTCACAGTCTCTCCCCCCTTCGGTTCGAATTGCAGAATTTTTTCCTTTTACTTTTTTTTAAAGAAAATGTACGTAAGAAAGGAAATGACTGATTAAAAAACAACTAAATAAAATGTTGGAGTGGAGGAATTACTGATGAAAATAATAAAAAACAGATCGTAAATAATTTCGAAAGTCATATTCAAGGAGTTTCTAAGATATAAATGTGACAAGTAAACTATATTATTAAATCAACAATTTATTTAAGATAATAAGGAAAAAAAATTAGCCGAGCCTCAGCTACTGGTACGATTTCGGCAATTTCTATTGCACATGAAATACCATGACAGATAAGTTATCAATGATGCTTCTCTTCCCTTGTTACTTCCATTTCGAAAGTTATCGAAAAATAAAACTATAACGCAGCCCACCGATTATATCAGTTTATGTCTATTGTGCAAGAATGCTTTAAAATATTTTTAATTTTCTAGGTAAAATAAAGTTTATATAGCCAAATTATTACTATTTGTATTGTGAGTGAACCGCTGCCACCGAAGACGGCTATTATCTTTTAAACTATTAGCATAAAAAGAATATTGATTAGTTACCGATTATGAACGGGGTTAATTTTGAGTAGTAATCATTTACATTAATTATCGAATTCTGCTGCTACAGTCCTATTTTTCTTTTCTGCTAGAATCAGAATTGTCAGTATTAAGGAGATTCTGTCTTTTTTTCTTTTTTCCCCAAAATTGTCATCATTGCTCCAACCGGGCACTTCCTTTTGGAGCCGGGTACTTCCATTTCGTTCGTTTATTTAACGTCAAATCACTTAAATTAGTGGGAATAATATAATAATAAGTTGCAAATGGTAATTTAATATTTAAGTAAAAAAAATTCTTTAATTGCTTTTTGTTGAGTTTTTCCAAATTTAAATCTAGGGAAAAACTGTTTATAGGAAAGTCACTTAAATGTAAGAAAAGCTAATTTTCTATAAAAATGGAAAGAAATCGTTTTCTGTTTTAAAATAGCGTTATTTGCAGAATAGTGTGAGTCAACTGTCTTTCTTATTTATTTAAAATGGTATTATCAAAAAAATTATACGCAAGTTGAAAACAGGAAAAGTGATATTTTGCTGCTTTTCAGTATACCTTTCCATGTTTGCCAAAATTTTACTCTCATCTTTTTCCATTTCTTTTATAACCTATCAAAGGTATAAATTTAATCTAATTCAATATGAGTTTTTCTACATCTCTCTAAAATTTATAGGAAGTTGATAATGTTTATTTTAGCTCGATTGGAAAGAATATAAAATTTTCCCTTAGTTGTGCTCTGTTTATAATAAAATTTATTGTAATTCATGAAACATTTAGCAATTTAGGAACTTAAGCCCATTTTTATTTTCTCTTATAAAGAAGTACACCAAGAGAAAATATTTTCATCGTCAAAAAAAAAAAAAAAATCGACCCGTCATGTAGACAAATCGCAACATCTCAGATTTCCCTGAATTCGTAAGGGACAGTTTGGGAATTATGTCTGTGCATATGAATAATACGATAACTATAACTCAAAAACGACTTGAGCTATATAAATGAAATTTGGTGTGGTCCTTTTCGAATCTGTAGATTTCCATGAAATTTTAACGAAATCTATTGACTTAAAATCTATCTGTCTGCCTGTCCGAGAACAAGTGAGCATGAAAACTACAAAATTTATATAGCTTTATGAATAAAATTTAGTACACAAAATAAGCATCTAAAGTGTAAATACTTATTGGATTTAGAATTAAATCTTTCAAAGAATTGAGCATTTGTTGGTCTGTACTTCTGAAGGCATTAAGCGCGATAGCAACGACTTCGGTGAATATAATTTGGTATTTGGTCTTCATATTAAAACTGCAATTCTGTGTTTTTTTGGGTTTTTTTTCATTCGGTTGAAAAAAAGAGCATTCACAACGGAGGGGCAAAAAAGGGCATTTCAATTTCTTCACTATATTATAAAGCATAAAACTCTAGTGTGCGGGAGTCGGAAAATAAAAATTTGAACTCTTGTGGCGCTCACGGCCTTTCTTAAGTCCACGAATTTTTGAAGAGAGGGAGAACATCTTTAGTAAAGAGCATACTAGAAGGTCTCGGGGAGACCACTCTTGGTGATTAAATTGAATAAGTTTCCATTTTTAAAAAATTAAATAAAGAAAAGCCATAATGATATATTTATTAAGAATATTTTTTAAATTTTTGTTCCTATTTCATATAAAATTCGATGGCTTGTACATTGATATATCCATCCGATTTAGAAGAACGCAAAGATTGAAGAAAATTACTGTCACTTTATTCTTTTACTTTAATTTTTTTTTAAGTGTTGCTTAAAAAATAAAAATAAAGGACAGTGTTGAATCGAAGTGAGCAGTGGACTGTACTTATGCTTAAACTTCTTTATTTACACTATATATACTCCTTTTGCGGTGAGTAGTTCATATAATACATGGCTGATTGTGGTATTGCATTACGGTTGGCTTTGTTGAGCCTTACAAACTGAAGTTGTTTACAGCTTCTGCGGGGGCTGGGGAGCCTATGCGGGTCAACGTTCTAATGAACCCCTGAAAGACTCGACCGGAAGGGCGGGTAACGGGGTTGCCGTAATTTTAAGATTGCCAAGTTTGGCGTTAAGCGACATTCGCGTGAACAGGCAGTAAAGAATTATTTCTTATTTTCATCGGTTCGATTATATACATACTATGTATCCAAGATGAAGAAATTGAGCGAAGATCTACTATAAAGTAATAATTTATTCATCAATCGTCTCTGATTTCACTGCATTTGTAATTTTACAGCTGTACAAGCTCTTTATTTTTATCACGGAATTAAGCCGCTGAGATTGCAAACTCTTTTCTAAAACTTTATAAATTCGGAATACTTTCTTTCCTATTTTCTGCCTTCAAATTCGTACGCTACAACGTGCTCACCAGGGTTTGTACAAATAATCTTGATATAAAAATTAAGTTATTTCCTTGAAATTATGAAGAATAAAAGTCCTTAAGGAACTTCGTGACTATTGCTTTTAAGCGTATATATATTTTTAATAAAATACGAAATGCATTGGTGTAGAAACATTAAAAAAGTGACATAGAATAGAAATTGTGTCAATAAAAGGTATACTCTCTGTACAAATTAAAATAAATGCATTAGGAATTGCCTTTCAATTATATAAAGATATCTCAAAATAAGCATGAAGATAAAGTTGGAAAACTCAAATAAGTTTATCCAAGCTACTTTCTTTTTATCAACAGAATTCACCGAGGAGGGGCCTTAAAATATTTCAGTGCCTGTGGCCTCCTCCTATTATCAAAATCCGCCACTGCGGGTTAGTAATAAAGCAAAGGAACAAAGAGAAACGGGTCAAGTTAACGATGTTAAAAATCGAACATTTTTGATAAATTCAATTTTTTGGTAAATTGCTTTTCTTTTCTTATATTATTAGAATGGCCTTTTCTGGTATTGAACCTAGTTGGAATTTTTTTTTATTTTAATACAATCAATAATATTTTGTTATTACAAAAAGAGAATGCACAAGTGTCATTTTACCCCGGTATCCCCTGACCCCCTGATAAAAGTTGGATAAAATTTTATTCTTAGAAGATATACGGCAGACCACTAATTAATTAAACGTTGTTAAGTAGTTTCTTCTGGAATAATGTGTAACGAAAGGGCTATTATGTTTAAAACTCTAACTCATAGTAAATTTACTTAGCTCATTCTTTTTTAGTTATTATTATTGTTGCTATCAAAAACTGAAAACAAGTTTCATAAAGTTTGAGCATCCCTTGTGCCACCATGTGTAGAGCTTACAACATTTTATGTTAGTTTCTTGACAGAGGATCAAAATAAATCTCGTAACATGCAAGAACTACACTTGGGGAAGTTTCAACTCAAGTTGTGAGTGTCAGGAAACAAATTTCAGATTTTTAATAATAATTCTCTCTTTTTTCTTTTTTTTTTTATATTCCCAGTCTGTTGTCCCCTCCATTTTTTTTCTTCTTTTCTTTCAATGTTCTTGTTGTGCCTTATGGAGTTAGCATATTTTCTAAGGGTAATATTTTCATATTACTTATAGTTCTATGCGACTGACGGTATGGCATGAAAGAATTTTTGGATTATGTAGATACAAAAAAATCACAAAAAAATTAATTAGTTGGCATACCGTTCAATGGTGAGAATGCTAATATATTACCTGCAGGTTTATGCGACTAACAGTATGGTATCAAAGAGCTTGTGGATCATCTACATAAAAAAAAGTCACAAAAAGTAGAAATGCATATAGACGCCAAATAGAAAGCAGTAAAAAACACAGGGGATTAGATAACAAGGTCGTCAACTTCTCCAGGTCGTTCTGTCCCAGTCGGAAACGTTAAAAGACTTGTCTCTTTGCTAAAATTAACAAGAATAAAATATAAATACGAGTAGATAGTTATCATAAAAAGTACATTGCCTACAATTCTGGATAATAAGGAATAATCTATCTATATTATCTACTAGTCAGTGATATCTTAAATTGCATATCTTGAAAATTACAACACATCAAAATACACGAACATCATCTAATAAACAACAAAATGGCGGCAGTAGCTTCATATGAGAATTTTTAATGAGGCGCTAGCAGTGTCCGTCCGTAAGATGGCAAAGTTTAAGTAATATGAACATAAACTAAGTTATTGTTCATTTTGCCCCAGTTTTTCTTTCATTGTTTCAGTTTCCACGAATTTTGCTTAATGTGAATGGTAACTATGTGTGTGTGCGTGTGTGAAAAATAATTGTGATTATGCAGCATATTACGGCGTGTCTCTAGTTTATCGATATTTCATTTTTATTTATTTTTTGCTTTTCTGCATTAGCTAAAATTGTCTGACGTTGCATGCACTATAAATTAATGTCTCTTTTGAAAGTAAAGATAAGATGGTTAAATGTAATTTCATGTAAAAAATGAAGAAAAATGAAAATAAAATTGGATTCCGCTTATTTATTTATTTCAGTTTTAAATTTCTTTTGTAGAAATTTTCACAGTTTTCAGATTTCTATATATCATCAATTGTTTTTAATTATTTCTGAAACTAATAATTGCCTCTAATGTAGATTCGTAACTGAAAAAAAAAGTAAGAAAACAGGATATCAGGTAATTAAAATTATTTAATTTTGGTGAAGAAAAGAATCTTTGTGGTATCGAAGTCCTCAAAATTTGTTTAAAATACCAGACAAATCCTTATATATGAATCCCTTTTTGTAACTACGTTTTCTTTTTCTGAATGGTTTCAATAATTCCAAACTGCTTAAGATATCTCAGTTTAACCTTTGACTGAAAATAAATGCATCAGTGACTGCTATACACTCCAGATGTAGAAAACTCACTTATGAATGTCATCGCTTTGATGATTAACTATACTGTTTAGTAAAAATTATTGTATTTTTGACTGATATATTTATTCTAAAGCTATCCAAGTGGATGTCAAAACACGCTGAACATCAAGTACAGCGAAAAATTTATTGCACTCTGGAACATTCTTTTGCGCTCTTTAATGTAAACCGTTATTTTATTTTCCTTAGGCAGAAAAACGATTCACCCTCGTTCCCAACATGTGCTTCCTTTTCATCCTTCCGTAGTTTATGGGTGTTGTGTTTCTTATGATTCAACACTTCATCATTCACCTACTAGGAAATCCATTTACAGCTACGTTTCTCGAGCTTTATACTCAGAACCTAAAACATTCCCTTTGTTTTATTTAATGCGCATTGCTTCTTTTAATTTAAGCGATATCTTGTTCCGAATCAGTTTGGAATTACCGATACTTAATACCAAAATTGTTTATATTATGATGATTAACAATCTATTAGTTTAAGTGACTATATTTTCTTATTTTCAGAGGTGATACGTTCTAAATACGGAAGGTAACGCCGACAAAGTCAAAATAAAAAGTTTTAACCATTAAAAAAATTTAAAATTTTAATCTTTTTAAATGATAGTCTTTTTTAAATTTGATTACTTAAAAGTTAAAAAAGAGACAATCCCTGACATTATATTCAAAATCGGATCAAATATGGGATGTTTTAAATTCTTTTTCCAAATTCTAGCAGTATTTTAAAGAAATTCAGAAGAAACAAAAATATGAGGAAAAATATCAATGCGCTTTTTAGAAGTTTAAATATATTTAAAATATGTTTAAATTTTCAGTTACTTAGAGTATTTCTATCAAAATATATGTCACAGCATTGTTTTGACATCCATATTTAAAAAAACAATTAAACATAACACAACGATAATATTATAAGAAGAATTTAAATATTTATAGAAACTAGAATATTCAGTAAGAGAATATTGGGACAAGTTGGCAATGCTAATAGTTGACCATTTTTAACAAACTCAGTTTTGTTTGCGTATTGTTTTCTTTGAATGTGTTATTAGAATAGTTTTTTCTTGTATTTCGTTGAATATTTGGTATTCAAGAAGTTTCTAAGATATATATGACAAAAAAAAACCAATATTATTAAACCAACAATCTGTATATTAAAATAGTAAGGAAAAAATTGACCAATCACCTAGCCTCAACCATTGGTTCGATGTTGTCAAAATCTTTTTCACATGAAAGTTCATGATCTCTAGATAAGTCATCAATGATTGAAAGTTCCCATTACCTCCCCATTTTAAGAGTTAACGCAAAATTAAAATATGACATTCACCTTGAACAACCAGACCCATTAAATCAGTTTTATTCGCAATTTATTTAGCTATTTTGCATGCATAGCTAATCAATCAGTACGTTTGATGTTTATTGTGCAAAACTGCTTTAAAATACTATTTCCTTTTGTTATTGCAAAATGCAGTTTACAAAAAGTAATTAAAATGGCTAAATTATTACTTTTAATATGGAAGACGAACGGCTGGTCACCGAAGCTCTTAAGCTAAAAGCATAAAAAAAGTATCCATCAATCTTTTGCATACCCCCCCCCCCAAAAAAAAATGATTCTGAGAAGTAATGATTTGCATCAGTCGTCGAATTCTGGTGCTATAGTGCGATTTTTCTTTTCTGTTAAAATCAAAGTTGCCAGTAACCAAGAGATTCTTTTTCCCAAAAGTGTCATCCTCGATCAAATCAGGTAACTTCATTTTCATTAATGTCAACTCACTTAAATTAATGAGAATAATATCACTACTTTTTTTTCTAAATTAACTGTAACTTTCTAAATTCAGTAACTTACGAATAGCACTTAGATATTTAAGTAAAAATATTTTGATTGCTTTTTATTTAGTTTTTTCTAAAGTCAAATCTAGCGGAGAGACATGCGAATTTGAAATGCAAATTGAGAGATCGTTTTCTATTTTAAAATAGTCAAGAATTATTGACGGAATAGTGAGTGTCAATTGTTTCGCTCGTTTATTGAAAATGGTATTATCAAAAAAAAAAAAAAAAATACAGACAATTTCTGCCAGTTAAAAACAAGAAAAATGACATTTTGATATTTTGATGCTTTTCATTTATCTGTTTATATGTTTGTAAAATTTTAATCTCATTTTTTTTATTTCTTTTATTATTACCATATACAAAAGTATAAATTTATTGCTACTCAAAATGCACTTCTATACTTCCCTCTAAAATTTAATTTAAGTTTGTTTATAATTTTGACATTAATATTTCTTTCGTTTTCTTTCAAACAGGTTTATTTAACTTTATTTTTTTTTATCAGAAAATATGATAAATTACAAAATATTCCATTCGGTTTACGGAAAGTTGACAATATTTATTTCAGCTTGAAATTCAGAAAAATATATAAAATCTTCCTTTTATAGTCCTCAGTTTAAAATAAAGTATATTATAATTCATCAAAACATTTAGCGATTTATGAACTCATTTCAACATTTCTGCCCTCCCTGAGCTCGAGAAACACAGTTTGGAAATTATGTTTATCATAAGTCTGTAAACATGATAGCTCAAAAACACCTTGAGCTAAACAAATGAAATTCGGTATGTCGCTTTACATCAAATTTCTAGATTTGTATTAAAATAGAATAAATGAAATTTGGTATGTGATCTTGATAGTGAAACTGCAATTCAGCATTAAATCTTGATTTCAGTCCATTGGAAAAAAAAGGTATTTACAATGCATATTTGGTTTTCTGTATTTGAAGCTCAAAACTCATATGCAGGCTCTGAAAATAAAAATCTGAGTATTTGTAGTGTTAACAGCCTATTGTTGGAAGGGGTGATAGCTTTATTAGAGAGAGCACTAGAGACAGGGAGACAGCTCCCTCTGGTTAAATTGAATAAGAATATAAATCCTTTTAAAAACAAATTTTGCCAAGAAAACAAAAATGAAATATTTATTAAGATATTTTTTCATTTTTATCTCCATTTAATACAAAATTTCGGATGTTTGAGCATTGTTATGCCCATCCGATTTAGAAAGTCGAAAGAAATCACTATTCTTCTTTCTTTTACATTTTTTCTTTTAATTTCAGAATAAAAATTAAAATGAAGGACTACAAAATATTGGATCGTTTTTTTATCTCTTCAAATTATAAAATGACAATAGAAAACAAGAATAAAATCAAATGCTCAAAAACATATAGTTCAAATTACTTTCTTGAAATCAATATGGTTTGTCCAGGAGGTTCCAAAAAATATATCAGCGTCTGTCGCCGCATATTGACAATACACTATCCTCGAAACTGGTTTTTGACCGTCAAAATTTATGAAAGGCACTTTCAAGCGAATGAAAAGAACCCGCAATTTTTATTTCTTAAAGACTGAGCATTTTCGATTTAAATGATGAAATGTTGTTACATCGTTACAACGGAACGGCGGAGATACCGATTTTTCTGAATTTAAATCCGGAATAAGCGCTAAATGATAATTATGGTAGCACGAATTCATCAAGATCTTTTTGGTTTAAAGTATGTAAAACAATGTTGCGAAAGTAAACTGCACATAATAAAAGCTACTTAGATTTTATCTGAAATGTGTTTTTATGTAATAAAGTACTATATAATGTTCATATTTCCTATAGCTAATAACTTATTAGGTTTCTTCCCTTTGCACACATTTTAAATTTTAGATTTGAAAGAATCCATTTAACAAACAGCTGGAGAAAGATTTTATGTCGAAATTCTAGTTGTATAAATTCTTTAAAAAAATTTACAAATGAAAACAATTTTAAATGTGTAAAAAATAAGTTATTCCCCCAATAGTACATGTTAAAATAATTCCATCAGCGTTATACATTTTTATAAACTGCATTTAAGAATTTAATGAAAAAAATATTAAAAACTTAAAAATATATTTTCATGAAGTTCACATTTTTCAAAATATAATTCAGTCGTTTCTCGAAGAAGTAGAAAGTGTCCACTTTGGAATACTGTTCATTTCAAAACTTCTGAGTAGATCTAAAAAGAAAAATAAAGGGTGCCCTAAAATTAACGAAAAATATGAATTTGCCACCATTCGTGCAGTAAAGTGTCGGCAACGCTATTAAAAAGCGCCATTTGACAGTTGATACATTAGGGTTAGCAAAAATGGAGCGTTACACGATAGAACAACGTGTTAACGCAAAATTCGAATTAAATAAAATAAAAAAAACACAGTTTTTTTCCCCTTTAAATTGTTATATTTTTATTGAATCGTAAAATATACAGGATAGGGTTATGTATGAAAGAACACACAGTGCACATGGCTTCCACGGCTTTACTGGCACTTACTAACTGTTTTGTCGAAATTTTCCCTGGCCATTTTACATAAATGGGGTTGCATTTCGTTGATGCAGTGTTGAATTTCTTCCTTCAATGCACGCGCGCTTGTGGACTTGTTGGCATGAACCTTTGACTTCAAACAACCCCATAAAAAGAAATCAAACGTTGTTAAATCACACGGTCTAGGAAGAAAATTCTCAATTTTTCGAACTGTGGCCGCCAGGCTTTCTTTATTTTTGAAATATTATTCAACAATAAAAGCATGTTATTCTATCGTGTAACGCTTTATTTTTATTATCCCTTAATCCTAAACTATCAGCTGTCAAGTACATGATATGACTTCAGATACGACATGTATGAAGTAAGTATGATGTAGCAACCACTCAGCTAGGTGTAGATTAAACTTTCAAGGGGCTATTAAACAATGCAAGTATTGGATGTTCCTTTTTCCCTTTCTAATTTCCAAAACTAAACATTTTTATTAATTTTAATCTAATATCGGTATATTTAGTTTTAAGAGGCAAATTTTGATTTGCAACTGAAGTAGCAAAACTTTTTATTGCGAGTCACCTTCGACAGAGTTTATTTCGAGTTGTTGGTGTCATGTCCTTTCACAAACAAACATTTTTATTCTTCATAAATTTCTGAATAATGTTTTTTTTTTTTTTTTTTTTTTTTTTTTTTTTTTTTTTTTTTTTTTTAATAAATCTAGCATTAGCTGCAAGTAAAGTATACTTTTTCTTTTGCATAAGAATATATTATTTTATTTCCTTCAAAAAAAGTGAGAAAACATTTCTTGATCTGCAACTCTGTTAAGTTTTAGAATCTTGGTTCGTATTTAGTTGTTAGTTAACTGACAACAAAAGCAATGATAATAATAAATAAATAAATAATCCGGATTTCATGAGTCTGTTTTTTTTATAATATTTTTCAACTGAGCATGAAAATATAATTTCTGATATCTTTGTATCTGCATATTTTCTACAAAATTAAAATTTATTTGAATTCAAAGCTCTAGCTAAGATAGTACAATTAATACTTTAAAAATAGTTTAATACTTTAAAAATAATTGATGGATGGAAAACGTAATTTCAAAAGTAACACCAAAAAGTACAAACCACCTCCAGAAGTGAAAACGAAAGACTTGAGAAAATACAAACACAAAAAAGCAATGAAAGATAGTGTAAAAAGCATTTAAAAATTACCATACTGAGTCCTTTGTTTTAGGGTTGTTAGATTGTAGCGTTGCTATACCCGCCTCATGCACTCAGTGGCATAGTGTG
>JAPMOR010089805.1:26968-177549 GCA_026543865.1 Argiope aurantia
TATATATATATATATATATATATACCAAGTATGTAACCTTTTTACAGCTTATTGTTCAACCAAATGATATAAATTAATTATTATTTTCACAAGTGTTACAGTAATTAGTAGCGACCTGTATATGAAATGAACTTTAGGCATCTCGGAAAGAATAGAATAATCCAATAATAATTATAAGTGGATTCTTTATTTCTCAATATATAAAAATAGAAGAAGAAAACTTATTTGTAAATAGATATAATTATTCAAAAAAAATTTATTTCCAAAAATTAATCAGTTTTGAGAAGGAGATAATATTTTTAAAAAGAAAACAATGCAGTTGTTCTCATATATCTATTCTAACCTATGCCCCCCTCTCTCCTGTAGCTACTGCTGTCTTGTGAGCACACAGTTCTAATTTACGATTCAGCTGATAATATGTATGATTATTATTTACTGTCTGTAATAAAGTTGCATTCAGTTTCCAGAAATTTTACGATCAGTTTATTTATTTGGATTTAAATAGCATGTAAGAGAAGAGAATTTTCAAAATGAACTTTTCTTTGCCCTTTACACATTTTAAGACGAACATCATGTACAAGTTGAAGGTTTTTATTAGCATGTGCTAGTTGTTCACAGTTTCACAAAAATCTTTTTTAAAAGGTAAGTAGATATTATTATCCTCCTGGTGTAAAATAAAGTATACAATTTAGCCGAAACGTAACGTTATAAAGACGTCTTGAAATGCAACAGTGTTGCAATGAATTTACTACTACAGTAAGCACGTACTATAGCACAGTTCAGAATGCTTTTTTTAAATACATTTACATACTCAGTAAAACAGAAAAACTTACACAGACTGTTAATATAAATTTTATTTTTAAACTAATTAATGGCTTAAAGAATAAGATAACAACCTCTTTGTGCAGCTCCCCTCCCCTTTTTTTAGTTAATACTATTTGGAAAGGAATTTAATTTTAAAAAAGTTACTTAGCGTTAATATTGGATCTATCTGATCTTATTGGAAAAAGGAGTTTTAAATTTTAAAATAAATTAGTTTTCAGACAAATTTTTTTTTGTAAATTCATATCACATTTTTTTAATAAAATAAATAACCGAAGTAGACATTCTGACCCAAAAGCTATTATAAAATTTTAAAATAACATTCAGTTAAAAAGATTCACTTTAAAAAAAAGACTTTTGCCTTAATATCATTTTTTTTCTCTTTTCTGTAAACTAATCTTTGTGAATTATTTTGATGCATTTCAAACAAAACAAATTTGTATAAGCAAAATTTACCTAAACATAGTTAAAATTCAAATAAAATTAAAGACATTTAAAAGAGATCGAAAAATTTAATTTAAAAATATAAAATAAAATCTAATTGGAAAGACTTCCAAAACAACCCAATGATTTTAGAAGCGACTGCAAGAAGAAAAAACAATGAGTTTCCCAAGTGAAAAAATTTAGTATGAAAGTTACTAAAATTATATATGATATAAGTTATATGATAACAAATTATGACTGGTCTCGAGTGTTGTTCTATGTTGTATTAAGTCTATGTCACTTACTGTTAACTCATGTATCTTATTCACAGAGTTTAAATTTTCAAATTAGAAGCTTAAAAACTTCTTTCTTATATATATTGTTTGGAAATAAGATTATAGGTATTGTTGTCGTTGATTTAAAATTGTGAGTAAAGTATAATACTTATGACAAAATGGTTAAAATATTTGTTCTGTACTTCAAAGATCAAGAAATTACTCTAAATATTGTAGCTATGTACAGGTTACTTAAAATGGTCAAAGAGATGAAATAATCTGTGTTAGGAACAATATTGTGTGTAGGCAAGTTCATGCATTAAATAGATAAATGTTTATTACACTTCATTATGTAAATAAGGACAAAATTTTAGATTAATTTCGAATAACAAATTAAATAATCCATGAGAATAAATTACCAAAATATACGTTTTTGAACCGAATTGAATTACGTCAAATACACTGGAGAAAATAGATTAATCGGGCATTTACTTACATTTATATGAATTAGGGAAGGTTTTTTTTTGGGGGGGGGGGGGGTTACATAGAAATTTATAAACGGAATCTAAAATTTTTCAGCATGAGAAAAAATAAATCGCGTTTTCCTTTTTTCTATTCCAGACTATTTCAGAGCAATACAACACAGAAAAATAATACTTTTTTTCCCTTGCTAACTTTTAAAATCTTGACAGTTAGAGTTGTAGATCCACACCACCGAAAGCATGCTTCTCCTCTTTTTATTCCCATTTTTGAAATCACTTTCCGGTTTTTATTTCTTTTTTAATTTCTATTTCTGACTAATCCATTTTTTGAATTAGATTATTAGATATGAATTCTAATCAATCAATTAATTAATCCCACTTTTAACCATAATTTTAGAGTGGAAATACAAATTATTCAATGAACCTTGAAAGAAAATTGAAATTTACAAATGGTGGTTGAGTTGCAGATATTCACAAATTATAGAATGACTGAATTGGTAAAATTCTGGAGGTCCTCAACCTTAAGAGAGTGGAAGCAGCCTGAAGTGTTATAATTATGTGAGCACATTTGCTGGTGGACAAGTTTTAAAGCTATCGAGTTATAATTTTGCTTTTTTTTATTAATACATTTAACAACTCTCATTATAACATACTTGGATCGTCATTTTGCCAAATTCGTCAACATTTCGGGTTTGACAAAATGAATTGAATACATTTGGGCAAAGGATGAAATCTTCAAATGTATGTTGAAATCTTTCACAAATGGAAAATTTACTAAATATGAAATTTTGAATGTACCCACAAAAGCTTGTTAAGCCGTTATTATATCCGTATTATCAGATATCATCAGTTTTTTTTCTTCTTTCTACAGAATTTCCAACAGCATATAATGGCATCACAGGAAAAGCAAAGGAATGTTGATATTTTCACCATTCCTCCTGAATCGGCAGGACAAAAGATACCGGAAACCACCATGTTCTGGCACATCGACAAAGAAATGATTCGGTTTAAAATGCACTTCTTTTTGTTCGAAGCTTGTAAGTATAAAAGTGTATTTCAGAACAGAATCCACCTCAAGGCTTGCAATTCAATTAGTTGTAAGAGTATGCATTCATTTATTTAATGCACTGCAAACATTGTTATAAAAATATTTTCATGAATATAAAAAAAACATTTGCTTTCGGAATATACGTTTATCATCCTTATTTCTAACTAATTTTATCTGAGGTGAGAAATCATGCATATTATATATTGTTTTAAAACCACAACAAAAAGAGAATCAAACCAATAACCCAGCTACTTTTGTTAAATAAATATTAATTGGTTGTTAAATTACAACTGTTTCAAACAGAAATTATTCTTAAACATAATAATGAATTCATTAATCGATTGAGAATTCTCCTTTTTCATTTTATTGTTTACAAATTTTCATGTGAAGGATTTTAAAAACAATATGTAAAAGTAAGCATCAATATTATTGATAAGCCACCAAATATATTTTCATACAACTATTGCAAATAGACATGCTGATCTATTTGGTCCAAATCGTTTCAAAAAGATATGTTGCTTGTATTTTATTTGCTGATATTTGCCTAATTTACTATGTTATGTTATATCATAATTGTAAATTCATTTTTTCTTCCGTAGCTCTAGGTTCTTCATTGCCATACATCACTATCTTTGCTAAAAACAGAATTGGAATCTCTGCTTCTTCTCTGGCTGTGATTTTAATCACTCAACAATTTCTGTTCATTTTCACCAAACCGGTCTTAGGTTATATTGCGGACTACTTTAACAAGTTGAAAGTCATTATCTGTATTCTGTCAATAGTGCAGACTGTTTTCTTTTTATTGCTTTTGACAATTCCAAAAATCCAAAAAGAAGAAAGAGGAATGACAGAGAACAATGACACATTTTTCTTATTCTCCGGCGGAAGCGTGAACATTTCACAATTATATATGAATTGTGCCTCAAAGGAAGATGCACGCCCTTTCTCAAGTATTTTGTATTTCAACAACTTAGAAGGTAATAACTTTTGCTTTCTTTCGTTAGATCATTTGTCTAATGATCCTGATGAATGTTCCTGCCAAGATTTGAAAACAAAAAATATCAGCGAAATTCTAATAATAAATAATACTATCAAAAATTCACTGTTCCCAAAGGGAAGCGTAAATAGCTCTTCCTTGTCAAGTGCATTTTATCCTTATTTGATGTCGACATGCAGAATATGCTGTAAATTCACAAGAAAATGCCAACAAATTGAATGTGAGATTCCAAAGGAAATTTCAGAGAAGGTTACGTCAAAGATCAAGAATGTAAGAGATTTTGAACGCTACCAGTTTTGGCTCTATGCACTGTTTACCACCTTTGCTATGGGATGCACAAATGGTCTTTTTACACTTTCTGATACAGCATGTTGTGAAAGTGTTCAAAAAACTGGTGCTCAGTTTGGCCGTCAAAGATTGTATGGTGCAATCGGCTGGGGACTGATGTCTCCTGTTGGAGGGCTTCTCCATGATTATACGAATAACTTCACGGCTGCATGGATTCTCACTGCAGTTATGTCATTTGTATCTTTATTGAACATACTTCGACTGGATTTAGTGAAACCTAAGTTTTCAAAGAACCTTTTGAAAGATATCGGTAGTGTTTTAAAGTCAAAGGAATTCTTAGCTTATAAACTTTGCGTGTTTTTCAACGGTATTGGCGCAGGCGTTGTATGGTTCTACTTAGTATGGTACTTGACAACGATTGGTGGAAGTCGTTTCCTTTGCGGCATGGTCCAGTTTGTACAGTGCTTCGTGGGAGAAATCCCCTTCATGTTCTTTTCAGGTTGGGTTATAAAGAAGATTGGACATTTCAATGTCTTAACTTTGGCTCTGATGTCATATTGCATCCGCTTCTGTTGGTACAGCAATTTGAGTAACCCATGGCTTGTTCTTCCGGTGGAAGTTCTTCATGGATTCACCTATGGAATATTTTATACTTCTGTGGCATCTTACGCAAAGCTCAGCGCTAAGCCTGGAACTGAAGCTACAACTCAAGCTCTTCTATTCACAGCTCACGAAGGATTAGGTAGATATTGATACATGTTTTAAAATCCAAAACACGAAAAAATTTTTGTAGCAATATTTTAACGAATATTTCTGCTCAAGGAAGCATATTTTTTTGTTTGTTTGTTTGTCTTTGGTGTTGAATATTGCGGGTCACAAACAATATAAGAATCCATCCTGTTTAAAAGTATCTGTATCTATTGAGAACTAAATATGAATTTCATGGGATTATGGGAAACAATGATATAAGACAGGTTCCAGCGAAGTATTAGTGTTAGTTTCCTTCATGTACTACGCTCGATCTACTCGAAAGGTGAACAAGTGAATGAGAATTTCTTTATTGCAGAGGTCAAAGTGTAAAAAAGGTCATATAGTTTTCTTCACATTCACATTTTTCTGTTAAGATTTATTTCCAATACGCCACTAATATAGCTGCTTATCGATGTTTGAATAATTTATTAACCACTTTTATTTAAAAAAAAGTGGTAAAAAGAGAAATTTATAATCGAATACTCATACATTTCCTGACGCTTCAGAGCTTTAAAATTTTGTGCATTATTGTATTCGTGATGATAATACGTTATTTCATTATTTTTAAGAATTAATTATTGGTTAATGTATTAAATTTTGATTCCATACGAATAGGGCCACTATTAGTGAATTTCAGAAAAGTCAATTTCATGAATCTGTAATATTTATGATAATGCATTATAAATAAAGGATTAAAAAAATTGAAAGAATTTTTTAAATTCCTTCTTTTAGCATGTCAATAAAAGTGTGTTATCAAAATAGTGTTTCTTAAATTTATTTGGAATTTGAAACTCAAGAAAATTGCTGCTTTTTGTATTGAAAGAAAGTTGAAGCCGGATATAACTGTTGATACAAAAAGATGCTAAACGTAAGGACGCCTACATGTGTCAAGAATCTGTAATTTGCATATAATAATGATGAGGAATCTGAGATTGATGAACAGGACATTTTGTGTAAATTATCCTTATCAAACACTCTTAGACTTGACAAATACTTGACAGATAGCCAGTCGAACTTTTATAATGCTCTTGTAATTTTCATAGGACTCTATTTAGGTTTAATTTTGTTTAATATAATACTCATTTCTTCTTGCATTTTTAAACATTATTATTTAACTATACTTGTTTCACATTTATAACGATAGAATCTTTAATATATTTCTCCCTTATTGCACTAGAGCATCGGAAGTTTGAATCGCTGTGTGTCCCGATTATTATTCAATATTTTACGATTTTCATAAAACTACCAATTAACCTTTTAATTTTATATAATTTTGATTAGATATGAGAGGCGCTACATAGAAGTGAATTTAAGAAAAAGTGATAACAAAGGCCAATAATTAGTATATTGATAAATTAGGAAGTATATTCAACATTGAAAAGTAAAAGATATTATATTTAAAAAAAGAGGCACACTTTTGTTGATTTAAATTTGCAGAAAATAATTTTTACCAAAGATCTGAAGGTTAAAGCAACCAACATAGACACATGATGAAGTCAAATACTATGAATTTTTGATAAATATATAGAATTTGACCAAGTACTTATTCAAGTAAGCACTTTGAGTACTTATTTAAACTCTATTTTTGAATGACATTTAGCCTTTGGAACGAACAACCTTCATTCACATAAAGTCATCATTTCTACACTGGAAAAAAATAATTTTCAAAACTTTTTATGTTAATGAAATTAAAATGACATTTAGCCAATGTCCTAATTCTATTACGGTAAGCCTCTCCATGCCCAGAGAATAATTAGCCATTGTTGCCGCTATTACAAGCAATTTCTAGATTTGCCCTGTCTGGTGAATGATGATTATATTCTATTATATTCAATCAGGAGCCTATAACAAACAATGCCATTGCGTATGCCCTATTAAATTTACAACATATCAAATTTGTTGCCTTTGATGAGCCGTATGATAGATGGAGGGTCCGGCAAGTGGCAGAACTGGTTGAAATAACTTCGTATTATTAAATAATATTTTGTTTGTTGTGTTATAAAACAGAGCCCCCTTTTTCTTGCGGCAGTATCGCTTTATAGATATAGAGGATGAAGAAAAAACCTTCAACCAATTGTATGAATATATTGGACATTTAATAAATCTTGCATCCTGTTGAAAGCAATGCTCTTAGTTCCGTATCATTCGACTACCGTACGAAGTCAACAATACGTGGAGCTGTCTCTATTGTGTCGAATAAAAGTGATACAATGATTTACAAACAGGATATGATATAATTACTATTTATAAGATGGTCTGACAGTGCAGCATCCTCAGTATAAGTTCGCACGTGCCTAAATTCCGAAATTTTGTGTTTTTACAAACCAAAAGATTGAATCAAATAAAAAAATATCGTCAGTCCATTCTATTAAACCATTCAAAATTCCTATGTTGGAATTTCAGACTCCCAAATCCTGTAATTTTGTTCTTTTACAAATCTAACAATATATATTATTCCCAAGGGAGATATCCAAATCCCTGATATTCAAAATACTGGGATTATCAAGCATAAATTCTGTTACTTCTATAACCATAAATCATTTACTTGTCGCAATTCAAGTTCTTAAATAATTTGAAAATCAGACTGTAATCTGACTTCAAAATAAAATAAAATCATTAATCTGCAGATTGATTTTCGTAAGAATAAGATGAACCAAATCTAAATCAGGGCTCCCTAAACTATGGATATTTTTCCCATGTGGGATTATGAAAACATTGATAGTGAATGTTTATATCAGTTTCTTCAATATAAGTGAACAGAAATAACTAGAAAGCCATCTTGATACAAAATATCTGGTTAAAATATTACAGATGCACATATTTCACTAAGTTACTTTTTGTTTATCATTTTTTATTCATTTTCCATTTAATCTTTTAATCTCTCAACGAATGTAAATAGTTTTCATTTATAAATGAGGCCATGAAATATTTTTGCTTCCAAAAGTTGGTCGTAAACGGAAATGTTTCAGATGTTCTATTCTAAATATATATTGCTGTTTTTTTACCATTTATGTTTTAATGAAAAAATGCATTTCAGGTGCTGGAATTGGATGCGTGGTTGCCGGATTAGGGTTTGACAATTTGGGAGGTCACACTACTTTCTTCTTCTTAAGCATCTTTGCTAGTTGCAGCATGATTTTTAGCATTATTCTGCATATCTGCATCCGGGGACGAAAAGGCAGCATTGATGTGACACCATTGCAGAGCACGTGATTCCCCGGGAAAATATTTGATTTAAACACTAAAGTTTTTATATGAATATTAGATAACCACTGATGCTAAAATATATGCTTTTAAAAACGTTTTATACGTGCATATAAATTGGTGAATAATTCATAACGCATTCATTTATTTTCATTTAAATTTTGAACTATTATTTCTTTACTGTACAGATGAAAATTTGCAACTGCATTTTGATATTTCGGAAAGTATATTATTGATGTTCAGTAAAAGAATATGAGTTTATTTTGAATGTTTGTCATTATTTCTTGCTAAACTGCCATAACAATAACAATTTAGCTTTTCTTTTTGATTCGACTAATTGTTGATGATATAAAATGCATATGACATTATACATCAAACTAAACCATTCTTTAAAAAGTAAAAGAAAATTTTCAATTGGAAAATTCATTTATGAACAGGATAAATTCAAATATAAGTTCATAAATAACATCTTAAACATATTGAAAAATAAATAACATCGTAAATATATAAGTTCATAAATAACATCTTAAATATATAAATTCATAAATAACATCTTAAACATATTCATCTAAATCAAATTGATTATTATTATAAAAATTTGCTATGGAGCAGTGAGACATTTCGTATATCATGTTGCCTAAGAATAGCGCAATAAGGCTATTGGTAGAATAATTTTTCAACATAGAATGCAAAAATGAGTGAAGAATATTAAAAATTGCAGCACGTAAAGTCGGGCATTAATGGATTTATTGCAACGTTAATTATGAAGAGAGTACCTCACTTGAAAGTTATAAATAAGCTAAACCATCTTTTTTTAAATCCTAAACATGCAGAATGCGAAGCAAAATATCTACGCTCAATTATTAAACATCTGTGGGGTTCTATGTAGTACTTCGGAGATGTAGCCCCCAGTACGCCGTACTGTCCGACGTACTTAAAATATTTGTTTGAAATGCTTGATTAAATACAGAAATATTTATGCCACTTTTCTACTCTTCACTTTGTATAGTAATTAGTAGATATGACAGATCATGAATACTTGTAATTAGTATGAAATGTTATTTTTTAGACATTCATTACTGAAATTGTATTTAATATTTTTATTGCAGTACTCAGTTACCTTAGCTGGAGATAAGCATTGGTTTCAGACACTCTTATAAAGATCGTTCTTCAAATAAAAGTCATTTATGCCCGATGCTTTTCTTCATTTGTTTTTGATGCTCTTCCTATAAACGTTCTTCGAAACATTTTAATTTGTCTCTGCCATCTTTCATCGTCCGTTTTAGATGCCACAACGGTGGTAGATCATTGAACGTAGTCATTTTTCGTTATTAATGTAATTCTTTACTTTCAGTTTTTCATTTCATTCCGTTTATTTGAATTGATATCCTTTTTCTTGGTAGAGCCGGAATATTTTATAGATATGAATGATTTTTTTAAATAGTGAGAAATCAAGAACTTACTTATCTTTATTTAAATTGCGGAGATAGTATATATTTGCACTATTTAACTTTTTATTTTTTTGGGGCTACGTATCTACACACAATACTATGACCTTATAGTATTCAACTCCTGTTATATTTAAAAATATATAATTTCATTATTTCAAGCAAAAATTATTTTCTTCGTGCTTATTTCAGAGGTTATAAGAGAAACTTTTTCCTGTTTCGCTTAAAAACGTTATGGAATAATAAAATTGGTTAAGAAAACTGATTATAAGCTAAAAATATATTTATAAAAGTTGTATTATATTGCGAAAACTTACATTGATAGAAATAAGAAGACACTATGAAAGGAATGGTTACTATGAAAGGATATATAAGTTGTCCCAAAATTATTAGTCTATTCTAACTTCCTTAAGATCACTGACATATATATGTAAATTTGGTTTTCTTTAAATCATTTTCAACAAAAGAAGGTTAAAACTTGATGAAAAAATTTCAGAAGAATTAGTTTAATTCTTTCCGATTCATTGCATTCTTGCCGAAAAAATTATAAAACAAATGAAAAAAAAATTACTTTTTTTACTTAAACGACTCTTTAATGAAGAGGTTAATTTTCTTTTAATTATTTTATAAAGAATCACATATTGAAAGGACAGTCAAAAGCTGATCAAAAACCAGATTAAATATGAAAGAAAATCGGGAAGTCAAAGTATGTAAAGGAGTTCATACATTACGTACCTCACAAAAGAGCTGCAGTGCGCAATCCATTCACTGATTCCACTGAATTTCAAGATAGTGTGTCCTAACAATAAAATTTTGGAACTGAATAGTATAAGGAATCTGAAGATAAAACAGTTAGTGATGCTGTTGTGGTCATTTGGGTAGTTTCAGAACCCGCTTAAATTTTCACCAAAAAGTAATGCTACTATATTGAAAAGAAAACTAAGAAGATTCTATGATTGGAAAAGATGGTTAATGTTGGAGACAATGAACTGAATTAATATAATAACTTTTGGTGTAAAGGAAAAATATCCGTGTTTGATAACTTTTCAAAGCGGTTTTCTTATTTTGATCTCCTAAGTTTCCCTTTAATTCATGTAGTTATTGAATTGAAAAAATATAATAAACTATACAATATGTTTAATTTTTAGTGTTCTTCAAAAATATGCGATGCATTTTTTTAAAACTTTTATGGCTCTTATATGAATCACAAGAAATTTCATAAACTTAAATGTAGAAAAATATGGCCAGTAGTGTTTATAATACTTTGTCACGAAGATGCAAAGAATATCAGGTCACAAAGTAAAGTTGTATCAAGTTTATTAGCTCTAAGCAGAATGTAATAGGCAGGCGAAGAACTGATCTCATTGCTTGTAAAATTCAAATCTTGCCAGAATAATCTAGAATTATAAAGAAGGTCATAGAAAATTCTAGAACATTAACAAATGATTAATAAGAAACTTAAATTAAAGTTCAATCTTTAAATTAATGCGACTTGGCTGGGATTCAAACCCTTGACTTGGTGAGTTGCAAGCGCGTACTTTGCCTCTGAGTCACGCTGCTTATTCGAAATTCTTTCTTTTACGACAATACTTAAGTGTTTTTAATCCTTCAAGATTCAAGAACTGTTTTTATATACTTAATCTATTCTAACTTACTGTTGTTTTTTTATTATTTTTCTTTTATTCAATGGATTCAAACTGTTTAAACATTTAAATTTTTAATAGCATCTGGGATTTTTTTAAAATTTTGTTCGAATTGTTTATATAGAAATAAATAATACCGGAGCTATGCCATAGAGATAAAAGACAGCATAAATGAATTTATGAAGAAAAATAGGAAGTGGTCGAATTATCTTCATTGGTCTTATTGAAAATTAATATTAAAAGATAAAACAAAAATTCATTTAATATCTGAAAAAGGGTAAATTTCATAAGTAATTAAGTGCTTTTCATTTTTTTAAAATTGCCTCAAAAGGCACAATTTTAATTTGAAATAAAAGCACAGTAGGTATCATAAATGGTTTTTCCCTATTTTGCATCATGTCGCTCTATATTAAAACAATATTTGAAATTTTTTACCTCCTAACCATTGGCAAACTTTGAAATAGTGTTTAGTGGGATTACAATGGTAAATAACATAAACAAAGAACAATAACAGCAACAACAATAAGCGAATAACATAACATAACAACGAATAATATAAGCAACAACAATAAGCATTTACGAACATCCCAATGGCAATAAAATCGAAATCTGAAATTTTATCAAACGTAAATAAAATTACTTCATTCCGAATATAATTATGTTTAAACATCTTTTGAAAATTAATAAATAAACTAAATAGAGACAACAAAAACATTTCAAAATCTTAATATGGATATTACTATCAAAAATTCATATTTAAAAACTTTATTAAAGCTTTAAATAAGTATCGCAAAATGAAATTCAAATCCAGACTGAGAGAAAAAGTGACAAGGAAATTGTTCAAAGGAGACAACCAAATTTAAAAATGGAAGAAAAAAGTTAAAACGCCATTATGCATTTATTTGTTGAAGAGAAAATAGACAATTTATCACGAACTTTAAACACTATTTTGATTTTTATTTTATTAAAATTTAAAAATAGACCAACAGCAATCTTCTCAAATATACTCTTATGGCAAAGTTAATGTATATTATAGCCCCTTGTAAAGATTTCAATGAAATTTTACAAGGGCTTATTTGTTTCATGTAATCGCATTTAAGGCTGAATCTAGATTCTTGCGATTACTTTCACTTTTCAAATTCTGTAACATTTATTTAAAAATAATTTATATGAAATAAATCCTTGCTTTGTTACTATTTCAAAAATTATGTTGATACTACCAATTGTTGTTGTATCTGCTGAAAATAGAGGGACTGAAAATAACAATAGAAATATTTTAAAGGTCCCGAATGAGTCAAGAATATAAAGAAAAGCTCGTGGATTTAGGAAAGAGTTATGTTGTAAAATATATTAAAAGAATAGTTCTTTTTAACGTTTATTAATAAAAATTCTCTAATTCAATAATAAATGTTTTCTAATTTAACAGTTTTTAAAGGATTGGCGTTTGTTTAAAATGCTTCTTTGTAAAGCATATTACTTGCAAGTTAACATAGAAGCACTGGGAAGAAATATGCTTACTTTCTACACTGAAAAACAATTTCTTTATCTAAATAATTGGTTTCAAGCAAAAGAAATGAAAAAAAATGGTTAATAAATTTTTGATAAGCATGAAACACATAATAAAATTAATCGAAATTATCAAAAATTTAATCCAGAGAGCAGCACAATTTAAGAGAAGATTAGACGGCAAAAATCATAAAGTTTGACTTGATAGGAACGCAGAGACGTCAGTTTTCCCCTAGGTCACTTGAGAGGTCATAAACAACTTCCTATGCTCAGTAACGGATTTTGAACACAGAATCGTAGCTCCAACGTGGAGCGAGCGGTCTTTCGATTTACTTGAAAATTTACGGAAAGTTATTAAATTTTCATACCAAATTACTATTGTTTGATGTAATAAAAGAATTCTATGTCTAATTCCATTTGGTTGACGAAATCTAAATAAAGATGGCAAAAAAAAAAAAAAAAAAATCTGAACCAACTGCATGGAATGTTAGCTCTGTAGATCCAATGGACGAGACACCACTTGAAAGGAAAAAAAATTTCTCATTAGCAGTTTTACAATTGCCGAATAAACTACATCATAAAAGTATTATTAACATATTTTCTATAAATTCTGAATTAAAAAATTAAAATTTTTAAAAACATTTCTTTCTTTAAAGTAATACTATTGTGCTTAATAAACGGTACCATTTTTTTAAATTTATTTAATCTGTTTATGATTTTAATGCATTTAAATTATAATTATTTATAATATGCTAACACATATTGATTTGTAGAATTTAATTAAAAAAAACTGTCGTTTTAAGAATTTCGCTATTAGTTTTATTAAAGATTCCACTTTTCTATAGCTGGCACGGCTGATATTGTTGCAAAGATAATTTTTGAAATAAAGATGATTTACAAATTGTTCACGTGCGTCTGTTTGTAAGGCAGTTACCAACGAAAGGTATCAGCAATTAATTCAATCTTTAATTAATTAAAAATCAAATTATATATATTTTTAAATATGCCGAAGTACACAAATTAGATTACTCCACTTCTAAGAACCTTTACTATAGATGGCTAACAAATGTACATTGTTATCATTATTGGACTAGTTGTCTTCTTTCAGAAATCAGCTTTTGTGCATGAATATCAGATTTTCGTACAATTAAACTACTGAAACATGTGAAGTTGAAAAAGTTTTCTTTAGAATATCAAAAAACATTGTTGCAAATCTTATTTAAGGAATAATTTTCAAACATTTTCTTTTAATTAAATGATGGAAAAAGCGCAAAATTCAGACATATATTATGGTGGAGATAATATCCTAAATTGGTGAGCTATTAAAAAATTAAAATATAATTTCTTTTTCGACTGATTTTTGTCAAATAATTTCTTCTTAAAAATTATAAAATTTCAATCACTTTTTCAAATACTAAACATTCTAATAAATTTAAAAAAATATCTGCAAAGTATGCTTGCCCCAAGATTGCACCATGCAGATTATGGCCCCAATAATCTGTCCATTACAGCTCCAACAGATACAGATACATGCTCGTTTTTATTATTATTAGAGAAAATTAATAAATCACTGTATGAACTATCCAAAAATCATTTAAAGGCAAAATATCACTATTTATAATAAAGACATTTCTTTGTGTATGCGTATCTCTTTGTGTTCGTGTACGTGCTTTGGCTGCTCTGCAGGTCAGACCGTTTGACCTGCAGCTATTATATTTGGTTCGTTTATACCTTGAAAGATGCAAATGTGAAAATTCAGATCGATTATAAGTAATTAAATATCAAACATTTTCCTCTATAACTACTGAAAATATTAAAGCACAGAAATGAATTTTACACCTTTCTAAAATGTTTTTAAAAAATGTCTCTTTAATGATCCAGTTTAAAAGTAGCACAAAATTTTCATTAATTTTAGAAGTTTGTTAAAAATATTTCTTTATTTTTTGCCTAATTTTTAATGATACAGTACATTCTTGCACATTACGTTCAAATCATTTTCATAATTTCATTAATTATTTAATCGCGTGATTTTCTCCCATCGTTGAAAGCTAACGAAGAAGGATCGTGTTTAATATCTTTATAGACTATAAGCCAAATAAATAATATTATAATATAGCGAAATTTAGAAGATAGTTGAACCAGAACATTTACATTTTTAATAGAGCTATGATGTCATGGGACTGATCATCATTAGGAAAGTTAATGTACACAATGAACAGAAGTAGTTAAAATTACACAACTTTAATGTCTGAGAAGTTGATGGGATCATAGATAGGAATTTGATTTAACTGAGATTAAATATGACTACTATCCCCGGTGATCCAACTAATTGCCTAAGGATTATAGGATTTTATAGGAAATATAGAGGATTATAGAAAGTTATATTTAAACGATTTAAATGAGATTAAATATGACAAATATCCACGGCAGTCCAATTGATCTCCTAAGACGACTAGTCTTACATAATAATAGATGTGATAAGTCAAAACTGTAGTCTGTTATACCATTTAAAACTGAAATAAAGCAAAATAATTTGTTTTATTAAGTAACACCGAGAACTAATTGTGTGATTATTCTCGGTGTATTCTTTCATTCAGAGCACTCATGTGCATAATGAACAGAACATACGTAAAAATTAAAATTACACAACTTTAATGCCTGACAAGTTGATGGGATGGGTATAAAGTTATATATAAACGATTTAACTTTTATTAAATATAATCAATAAATCCAGCGATCCAAATGGCTGTCTATGGTGACTATATAATAATAGATGTGTTAAATCAAAACTGTTAGTCTGTTATACTATTTGAAAACAAAATAAAGCAAAATAATTTGTTTAACTAAGGAACGCCGAAAGCTAATTGTGATATTGTTTTCTTTCATTCCGTGCACTTTTTAGAATACCGAAAGAAGGAAAAAGCTCTAAATTTCAGTTTTTATATAACTGCTTACGAGAATTTTTATTACAGATTTAATTTTAAAAAAAATAATTTAAGCTTGTCACTAAATATGCAAAATTTTCGTCAGTTGAAAAATCGTTAGACTTTTAAGTGAAAATAAAACAGTTTTGAGTTAGCAAACAATGTATAAACAGCTTTTCTCAGACACCCAGTTTAGCGTATTCAGTTTTGGAAGTTATGGTTATTGTCTTGTGTATACAAAGTTCGTCGCATATTTACGATTTTGCTGATTATATGATCTATTATTATTTATTGCCCTAGATAAGAGTTGCATTGAGTCCCCTCAGATTTTGCGGTGAATTTAATGATATGGATTTAGTTCTCGCAGCGGTGAAAACGGGTTTGGAAATACTCTCTCTTTGACGATTGTATATCGTACGAAAACATGTAAAAGTTTCTGTTAATTGTAACTTGTGTTTAAAGTACTCCATCAATAGCAGTTAAAGTACTCCACCAATTTTCTCAAACTTGTCTTGAAAAGTGAGTAAATTATCTTCCTTTTGTTACTACTTTCATACATTGAAAGTGTATTGAAACATCTTCAAATAAAAAATTAACAGCCATGAAAATAATTTATAATAATTTTAATTTTCATAATCGTTTTTGTAATATATATTTTTTAAATGAAATGCTTCATGAAAAAAAATTATCACATAGTGCTTAAAACTATTCATATTTATATTTCAGAGAAGTTTTCTTTTTAAAATGTGATTGAATACTATACAATGTACAAAAGTGTGCTCTTATTGAACAAAAATAAACTTACAAAATCAAGTTTCGATTATTTAAAGTCGTACTTTTGCTTCAAAAAATATTTGGGCGTTTTTCTTGTAATTTTAAATATTTTCGTTCAAAAATATTATTTTTGGAAAAAGCACAAGATTAAATATTTTCAAAATATTAAAAAATGGCAGATATATCTTAGGTTAATCCCTTTTCCACCTAACTGTTTGCTCCGCATTATTTAATTAAAAAGAATATTACATAAAATATACCTTTTGATAAAAGAATGCCAACGTAGTCTTCTCTTCGCATAATGTTCAAATAATGATACGACTACGGCTGTGTGCAGTTTTTAGACATTTGATCTCGTTGAACGCGCCCTTTCGAAGTTGTCAAATATGTAACTCAGAGTAGATAAATTGCATAGAAATCCAAACGTTTAATTCAAATCCATGGATGAAATCGATCTATAAACATAATAAAAAATTTAGTTATTTAGATGAAAAAAAAAAAAGGAAAATTATAAGAAATGGAAGTTTTTATGTGGCGTTTCTGTAAGCTTCGTAGTATTTTTGGGAAATATTTCGTCGTATTATGCAATTATATAAATTTTCAAAAACTGAATTTGCCTAAAACAGATTGTAGACTGTCTTCAGACAAAATTGATATTTAGGAGAGAAAATGTACGATCGCGTTTGAAGGGGCATTACATTTTTTAACAGAAGCATCATCAAGTTGCAAAAACATTTAAAGAAATTGAAATAAATAGTTTATATTTGTAGAAAGGCAAATCGAATATAAAGAACCGAAAATAAAGAATTTCCAAAATAATGCCTGAAATTATTTTCAGAGCGTTTAAAAATTACAGTATAGCCATGGGGGCTTATCAACAAATGGTGAAGTTAAAGGCAAAAGTTACAATAGTCGTGGTCTACTACTGGTAAATAATCGTGGTCTACTACTGGTAAATAATCGTTGTAAGTTCCTTTCGTTGCATTTAGTTATAATTAAATTCACACGCTATTTATTTTACAAAAATAATCATTTTGATTTCCAGTATATAGCTTCATCTTATTTACATAACATTTAGCGTATAAATAATAATACGCAACAAATCCAGACAACAATTCTTCATATATTCTTCTTTTCACAAAATCATTAATAATATAATTGATTGTGCCGACATCCTGAGATGCATTCTTACATTTGCGCAAGTCAGAACTCTCAAGACAACAACTTAATTGAGAAAGTATTTGTAAATTTCAATCATATCTATAAATTCTTGTTTCATACATTTTACAAAAATTTTGATAAGTTTTCTGAATAACGATATTTTTATATACCTCTTGTTATTTTTGAGATTAAATTTTTCCCGTTTTTAATGTGCTTTTAAAAATTTCTAAGACTGAATGTGTTCAATTTCAAATTCCTTATAGGAGAGACTTGGGCAAGGTGACGTTGTTAACAGTTGACCTTTTTTAATAAATTCAGATTTTGTGATAAATTATTAGAATGTCCTTGCTAGATATAATGCAATAAAAATTGCATTGTAACTAGCTGGATAATTTTTTGATATAATCAATATTATTTTCCTATTTTAAAACGGTAATGCAAAAGTATCGTCTTGCCCCGATATTGATAAATTTTACCATGGGGTAAAATGAAAATTCTAATAAAAATGTAATACATTTTATTTTTTTTAAATATAAAACAGAACAAAAATTCATTAAACTTTGTTAAGTATTTTTCTTAAACAGTTTGTATTACCGATTTGCCGATGTGAGAGGAGTGTCAGAGACAGTTTGAACTCTTCTCCTCTAGCATAACCGGTGAATAGAGCAATAATATGGCAATGAGATTATTAAGTAAGTCGTTGTTCAAGATAAATTGAGGATTTACTTAAAGTTATGGCAATTAATTAATAACATATGAGGGAAAATAGCCTAAAATAAACAGTTTGTAATGAAAAGGATTATTATATTTAAAAATTTGTAAATTTTATTTAATTATATGTCCAACGAAAATCAATATTTTTTATTTAATAAATATCTGACACAAATTTTCACATTTCTAAGCCAGTATTAATCACTATTAGTAACACTTGAAACACTTCTCCCTAGTTTTGAGGTCAACATAGACTTCACAAAAGATAAAAACTATGTCATACTTTCTCTGGAAGTCTAAGCTGATATTATAAGCTTCGGGTATCTTGGTTTTTTTTTTTTTCAGGAGACAAATTTTTTTAGTAACAATTCATTTTTTGCATTCTGAGTCTCTTCCACTTGTTGCTTTAAATGTTGTTCTTACATCTCATCTGTTTCCTTTTGAAGTAGCATATCTCCCAAAGATTAGTTTATCAAATTATTATCTATAGCTCTATGAGTCTTACAATGTTGTATGAAACAGTTTGTGGAGCATGTTGTTCTAAATAATTACATAAAATAAGTAAAAAATCCATATAAACGCCAAATAAAAAACACTAAAAAGTATTCGAGGCTAGATTATTAACTTACCCAGGCCATCTTGCCTCATTTGGTAATAGTATTTTTTTTCTGGTTGGATTAATAAGAGTCAGAATAATGATTTTAGGAAATATATTGTCTAAAGCAGTTATAGATATCAAAAAATATCTAAACCAAAGATCTCCAGTTAACGACATCTTTGGTTTAGAAGTTTGAAAATTACAGCAAGTTAGACAAAATATACGAACATCATCTAACAAACAATCCTGTTGTGTTAGTATTTATTGATTAATGTATGCGTTTTCCAAATAAAAATAACAAACTATCGATTAATAGGAAGAAGAGAAACAATATAGAATTTCGTTCGTTAACAAGAATAATAATTGCACTCTCAGTGAACAGTTGAGAACTCATTTCCTCATTCAAAAACTAAAACACAATTAACAGTAACAGCGAAAAGGAGGAAAGAATAATTCCAAATTCGATTTCCTTTCCCAATACAAATCAATATTTTATTGAATTATTAAATCACCGCTACAGTGAACAAATTTCTGATATGTCTGTAATAGCGGTTTAGGTACACAATACTATAATTTGATTGTAAAGTTGGCAGTTGGTCTTCCACATCTGACAGACGAGTGTATTGACTGAAAAGGAGAAAAATGTATGAAGCGGTGAACAATTTGAGAAGAAATAATGGAATTCTAATAAATATATGATTGTGTTAAACTGAGGGAATTTTTCACTCTTTCAGTATTAATATATCTCCATTCGCATATTATGAAGGAGCAGAACTCAATCAGAATTTCTAACTTATCAAAATAGGTTCGTTTGGTATCACGCAGTTCTTGCGTCACACCGTCAACCTGGCAAAGCAAGACTAAATAATGTCGACTTTTTTATTTCATTTAAAGTCAAATTCTATTCATTGGCATTCCATCATTTTTATTTCTCTTTCTGTGATGTGGATTTTTAATATTATTGATTTATTACAGAGTTTCTTGTTCATGATGATGGCCCAGGAAAATGGAAAAAATGGAGACATTTACACAATCCCTTCCAAATCGGCTACACAAAAGACGGCGGAGATCCAGAAGAAGTTCTGGCACATCGACAGAGAAATGCTTCGATTTAAACTGCATTTCTTTTTATTCATCGGAGGTAGGAAAATAACATTGTAGTGTCTATCAAGGAGCAGTCCTTTATAAAAAACAATGGGAACCAGACGCGGAGGGGCGAGGAGGGCTATTTCCCCCAGTCCTCAACCACTTGCCCCCCCCCCCGTCGGCGAGGGATTGAGATTTTTATAGGCAAAAATCTTCACTACTTCAGAACGGTTGTGGAGAACTGGGTATTAACGAATATAATAATTTAAAAACCGTCTTAAAATTAATATAATGTGAACAATCGAAATAGTCAAAAAAACGGTTTAAGCGATTTGACTACATTTACAAAATAATCGATAGAATGACAGGTCAATAAGATGGCAATGGCATTTTGGAAATAATTTTCAATCACTAAAAACTCAATGTGATGGATCTCGATGACGTTAAGTCCGCAGATTTTCAGACATCTAATTCAAATGTCATTCATTCAGTATATAATTTTCATTATATTTAGAAGAATAATCAGAGAGTTAACAAATTAATAAGACGTCGCATTTTTACCCAAATTGTTCTTTGCTCGTCGGCTATGATAATATAATGGTTTATGAAAACAAAATCGTTTTCATCCACTATTTCGATCCCCTGTCAGCGGAATTACTGTGGAAATCGAAACATTTATATTATACATAAATATGGCGATAGATTCACGTTCCCCGGTATAGAATTCAATGAATAGTTCGGAATAAGAGTCATTTTATTTATCATTTGTTATTTACTCGTAATGAATTTTTAGATTCAGTTCACTTGTGTTACTATGAGAATTCTCTGACTAAAATCTGGTTAATGGTTAAACTAAATTTAATACAACATTTTTTTTCTCCCAAAATTCTTTTGCAATACGTATGCTAGAAGAGTTTTCTTACTGTAGCCAAATTACCACTTTAAATATCTGGAGTAAATTAATTGTATAATTGTAAATTAAGTTTATTTAATAGTAAAATATCTGTCTGATTTTTGAAATCTATCAGGCTACAATTACTTCACTAATGAAATATTACCCACTGCAACTGATGACAAAAAGATAAATATATGTGATATAGTAGCTTTTTAGCTTCACGAAAAGAGCTTATCCAAGTATGCATTAAACTTCTTAAATAAATCACTACCTAAATTTTTCAGATTCTACATTCAGTATTATACCTATGTAATCGGGGAATGGACTTTTTTTCCTTACTTCAATTTTTTCTTTCAATTAATCTTCAGGGCAGAAATCTATATAATTTTAAGTGTTTCTAAAATTTTAATAGACTGGATAAAAGTGTCTTGATAAAACGATGATTAAAATATTCATATAAAACACATTAACCCTTTGGCATACGAATTTACATAACTTCATAGTTAGACGGCAGATCATATTTAGGAAAATTATTATTATTTTAATTCTTAGAATAATATCACAGCATTTGAGATAATGATACTTTTTAAAATGATTTTTGCATTTTAAGCTACTTAATACTTTCACTTAATTGTAGATTTAAAATTTAATAATTCAATGTGAGAGTCAGTTTCGTCATTGTATGCGATGGGTTAAGAGAAACCAATCCATGCAACTGAAGGAAAAAAAAGACTCATTTTTTGGGAGGAATATTAGCCTGCAATAGTTTCGAAAGAAAAAGAAGCAGTTAACGATAAGTATACGTGCCTAAAAATAAAAACAGTAGAGTTTATATGCAAGAGCTAATTGTTTTTGAATGGAATGCATTGGCTTTTAAATATAAATAGACTTGGAAAATAAACATATGCATTTTTCATATGTGGAATTTTCATATGTTACTAAACATTGTATAGAATAGTAAGTTTGTACATATATTTATAAAATATTTTCTCTAGCCTGCTTAAGACACAATAATATCATCGCATCGTTTCAGCATTCTATATTGTTCACGTCTGAACTATAATAAATTTTTCGTCGAGCGCGCGAACATACTCACCTCGGACTCTAAAAACGTCTGAATTCCTGCTCGTTGTTGCAATCCTTAATTAAAAATTGTTTTAGGTAAGTGACTACGCTAAAAATTCCATTTTTGGCGAAAACATCGAATATTTTCTATTAATTATTCTGGATTTCTAAACATCTAACTTTATAAAAATTTTTTTAATTTAGTTTCTGAATTCATTTTATATAGCCTCCATGATAAGATCATACATGTGTTAATTTAGCTTGGCACATCATTATGGCGCAATCTATACAAAGTTGAAAGCATTCTTCTACCAAGAATACTTTAACACTGATTATGCTAAAAGACACACGAGTGTGAAGCATCCCGAATAAGTACAACAAAATCAGGCAGCTCCGATCTTAGAAGTGGGAATGAAGAAAAGGAAGAACCCATGGAAAATTATTTCATCAAAAATTCCTAGCTTGAAACAACGGGAGCTTTAATATTCTTCAGGGTATTGCTGCCAAAGATAAATTATTCTTTCTTTCTTTTTTTCTGAATTGCAAGAGGATTATAAAAATAAACATACGATTAATGATTTTTTTTCGTGTTTTTTCAATAGGGTCTTATGCTTTAATTCTTTTCATATAATTATATATTGTAGACGCATTGTTTCCTTAAAAAAAATTAACTAATCAAAAGCATTTTTTATGAATTTTTAGATTTAGTTATTACATTTTATAAAGTATTATTTTATATATGTTATTAGCCAACCCACTAGAGATTGTATATTAAATAAATCTAGCCTCTTCATAGGAAAATAATATTTGTTCACTGGCATTTCAAAAAATTAGCAGAAAAAAGATTGAAATTGATCTTAAACATGGACATTCATTTTCAAATTAAATTTTTTTATTTAAAATTTAAGCATTTCATTACTTTTTCAAAATATTTTAGAACACAACTCTAAGGTTGATTCCATTCAAGACATTTTCAATAACATCGGAAATTCTTGTTTAAATGATTTTCTAGGTTACAATATTTTTAAATGAAACTTTATTTTATTTTTAAGAAACTGATTCGTATATTGACATTTTAAGGCAATAAATTTATCAGATTTATTTTAAGGGAAACTTATTCATTAAATTAAGAAGTACTTTTCCTAAAAATTAAACAAACACGCTTGATTTTAAATAGATTTCAGCAATATCTTTATCCTGTCAAAGGAATAACTAAGTTGTTCGAATTTTAAATTAAAAGAATAAAGCTTAGTTTCCAGCAGAAAATTCAATTGACGTTTTCTGATTGAAAGAATTAAATGCGGGCGGTACTTTATATACTGTTTTTCCTTCATTATTTCATTAGAGATATTTTGCCTTTATTTTCTTGTACATGAAGTATGCAATGCAAAGCATGTAATCACTAAATAAATAAAACCTAGAATTTTCCGAAACTTCATGTTTTATAAATCCTTGAAACAAACAAAAAAAAAAAAGTCCGTTTTAGAATTATGTCCGCCCGTCTAAAAAAATTAAAACTCAAAAGTGAAAAGAGTTAGAGCGTGTGCAGTCTTTGTACTAATGATGTATTATATCATATTTTGGATAAAATTTTGATGTCTCAAAAAACGCTAGATAGATAAAGTTTGGTATAAGGCTTTATCATAGTTTTAAAGACCTCTGTAAAATAGAAACCAATTCTGAAAATGGTTGATTGCTTATTAGTTTGGCGATTTTTGACTGTTAAAACGTGATTGTTCAGAAATGAAACATCTAGATATATAAATTTCGGTATGTAGCTTCGATATGAAAACTGAAGACTTGTATAGAATTTTCGATCCAATCAGCTAATATTCAAAAGCCGTACTATTTATTATTATTATTATTACTGCAAAATAACTCAAACTCTATTCGTTTTTCGCCTGAAGCATTGCAACATTTCCAAATTAAAACCATGGGCCGTTAGGTTTCCAGGACGGAATAACCTTATCTGTGTTGTCTCCCACGCCCTAGTGGGTCACCTCAAAAATGGGGATGAGAAGCTTCCGGCATGGGGCCGTTCTGATGGGTACACAAATAGTGAGGGACTACTCCTTACCGATAAGGGACGTACCTCCAATGGGAGGGGTTGTACCATGGCCAGTAATAAATGACCCTTAGGACTATGAGATCCCGCCTATAGCATAGTTCCATCACTCAATTTATTCGAATGCCTATGGGCGGGACGGATTAGTTTATGGTTGTCTGTGCTCACTGCGCTTCATGAAGTGTTGTTAAATTCGGAGGAAACGCTAAACTAAACGCCAAACGTCACCTCAAAAAAGCCCATCCCTAATGATAGGGAAGATCACAAATTGGCCTCCTTCTTTTCTCCCTTTTCTTACCTACCAAGTTTCTAGATTTTTTTTTTTTTAATATTAGTATTTGGGCGAAGAAAATGCTTTGGGTTTAGCACGTACATTGCTAAAATCTTGTTACATATGTTTCTAATTTTAGAAGATTGGGAAAAAAATATTAAATGATGCATATTTTAATTTTCCAAAATGAAAAAAAAAAAAAAAAAAATAAATAAATAAAGTCTAGTACTGAATTTAAGAGTTTTTGTTTAACAAATGTTAACCGCAATTTTTACTTTTTCATTATAAAAAGCGAGTTGCAATCGACAAAAATTTCGATTTAGAAATTTTGATGAGCCTGCAAGTTTTGTTAACTCCCCTGAATCAATAACAAAATTAAAAAATTAAAAAAAAAAATAAAGACTTGTTTGTCAACACTACTCCGAAACTCTACAAGAAAGACGGATGAAGTTCAGTTTCTTGCCTTCAAACCAAAATAAAGCCTTTTCAAGAAATGTTGACTGGAAGTTTTTTTTTTTTTTTTTTTTTTTTTTTTTTAATAATTTCATTTCTGTTTGCGTACGAGTTTAGTATAGTAACTCAAAAACGCAGTGAGCTATATAGATGAAATTTGGTTTTATTACTAGAATTTTATATCTGTATCAAATTTTGGATCAAGTCTGCCGATGGATTGGATTTTTAATTATTCATTCATATGTGAGTACTACAATGAATAATCTCAACCAGCTAGATAATTAAATTTTAGTATGCAATCTTTATTCTAGAGTTATAGATAAATCTTTTAACTAAACCCATCAGTTGAACAAACAGTCCATGTGCATGCGAATGAATTCCAAACAGATTAAATACTATAAATGTCGATATATGATTTTCACGTCAAAACAGTAAATTTCGGACCCAAACGGTCGATAGGAAGAAATGCAATCGATTCTAATTTCTATATTTGATTAAACGTAAAACATGCAAGGTTGTGTAAGCATTTGAAAGAATCGAAGGGAGCGTTGGTTTGGATTTGAAATATATCTTTTTTAATACTGCTGGATTTTGAGTTGACGAATTGCCCCTGAATTAGAAGGATTTGGAAGAGAATGTCATTAATTCTTCGAGGGTACTTAGCTCTCCAATCAAAAATCTGTTTCAAGTGCCATTTTATACTTTCACTTTGAAAGACAAAGTTCTTAATTTGAGTTTGAGGTGAAAAATCTACGAATAAGCTACTTCTAGATTCAGTTTTTCAGCAATATTTTCAGTTTTGTTGTACTTTAATCGCCGAGACAAATCTATTATGATGTTTTTTATAATTCTCCGTTTCCTTCAAGGAGGATGGCTGATTGAATTTTTGTTATGAATTATTTCCACAGTTTATAATTGATAAAATCCACTAATAGAAAATATTTTTCAAAATTGCTCCTAATTTTTAAAAACTTCTATTTACCTGATTTATTTCGAATTTTTTAAGACAAAATTCTGTAATAGATTGTAATATTTCTTGATATGCAGAGTTTCATCGAAAATCCTCCTTGCTCTTCGCATGCGTCAGGATGAGTTTATTTAGTCAAAATAAGGATGAGAAAAAAGATGAAAAAAAAGGAGATGTTTATATTTAACACTAAAGTGAACTTAGAATATTCGCAGACTTAGAAAGCGAAAAAATTGCATATAACTTGTAATATCGCAGGAAAAAGTTCTAATTCACAATAAAATACTTTAGAATAATTTTTATTTACCATAAGAGGCTTAAACATTAAATTCTGATAATATATGGAAGATCTCTGTTCTTAAAATTTGATAATTTACTGTTTTACAAAATAATAATTTTTTATTTGTTATTGAATATTTTGAAAGCAACTTGAAATTAACAACGGTTGATAATCTCGGTCTATTCCTAAAAACTTTCTTGCCATTTGAATTAAACATATATGTAATCAATCAATGCCCAATTTTGAGTTAAAATATAATAGTACGATCAATAACGACATGACACTCACATACTCGTTGGAAAAAAAACAACAACGAAAAAAGCATCTAATGGGGCGAAAATCAATGTCAAAGAGTGACGAACAATTCCTGAAATGCGCTCATCCACCTGCGTCTTACTCCTTAGCGATGTAGAATCGTCGGAAACTGGTAGTCTCCGGATACCGAAACGAACAATACACTTGGGTATTCTCAATGAAAACCATTGCTATTTTACTATTTTCAGAACTTAAATTTCTATTTATAGATTATAGTGAATTTGAGGGAAAAAAGGATTTTATGATTCTATAATTATAAAGATGAATTATGATTTCAAGACAAAAAAGCAGAAAATATGTAAAATAAAAAAAATCATAATTTTTAGAACACTAATAAACAAGCGTTTTTAAACAGATTTTGTTTTAAAAAAATTTCAGATTTTCTCCGAGTTCATATATTAAATTTCAAACAATTTTTTTAAAGTATAACTTAGTATCGTTTTCAATTTGCATTGGCATCATTTATCTTCCTTTGTATTAATTGTATTATTGAAGTATTTGTATTATACTTCCTTTGCGATCTTAATCTAAATTATATTAACGCTTAGTGGAGTTTGTAACTGAAAATTAATTTATTTTACTTCTCAGCTCCTTTTGTTGATAAAAACAAAAAGATGAGCCAAAATTGATCAAGATATCACAACTTCCACACATTCGTATTATAGTCGAATTTAATCAAGAAATAGAGAAAAGCATCAACATGGGTGCTGATTAAATTTATTTTTCCAACTGCCGCTTTTATTTTAACAGCACTATTTTATAGTCGCATTAATTAATCTGCTGTTTAGAAAACAGCTGTCACGAAGAATGTCGAAATAACCGTTTTAGACGCTGAATTTCCGCTTTGTTTGGTAACAAAAGGCAACTATTTGAACTAAAAATTTTCTTAGCAATTCCATAATAAAAACTCAAATGGCAATCAGGCTGATTAATTTTTTTTATTCTTCTTAAATAACAAGCTGCCAAACACTAAACAAACAAAGAATGAAAAACGATGAAAGCCTATTTCTAATAAAACATAACTTCAAAGATTTTTTATAAACATTTTAAGTTTAGTGTAATATTATTGTTGCAAGTAATATATCCTATGCTTTAAGCTTCTTATTTATTTTTCAATTTTTAATTCATATTTTCAAATTTTATTATGTTCTGTGTTTATCATAATTTTTTATTCTTTCCCCTCCCCCCAAAGCTCTAGGTACTTCACTACCATATATCACTATCTTTGCAAAGAACAGAATCGGCATCACAGCTTCATCCCTTGCGGCTATTCTAACTACTCAACAGTTTCTGTTCATCTTCACTAAACCAATCATAGGTTACATTGCTGACTACTTCAACAAGCTGAAGGCCATCATCTGCATTCTTTCAATAGTCCAGACTATCTTCTTTATTCTGCTTCTAACGATTCCAAAAATCGAAAAAGGAGAAGATCAAGCGGTACTGGACAATAACACATATTTTTTTAATTCCTACATATACCTGAATTCTTCGCAGTTGTACATTAACTGTTCTTTGAACGGAAATAGCTCTTTCTCAGAATCACTTACGGACACCGGCAATAACGAAAAAATTCAGTTGTGTTTTCTTTCACTAGATTATCTGTCCAATTTTTCTGATGAATGCTCGAACCAAGATTTGAAAGCAATGAATATAAGTGAAATTGTTATTCTAAACAATAATAAAAGCGAAAATTCTCTATTTTTTAAAGGAAAGGAAAATGGCTCTTTGTTAACTTTACCTTATTTCCATTTCTTATCGACATGTGAAATATGTTGTAAATCCACAGGAATGTGCCACAAGGTCGACTGTGGAATTCTGAAAGATAAACAAAAGGAAGATTCATCAAAAAAGAAAATAGTTAGCGATTTTGAAACGTACCAATTTTGGATCTATGCAATATTGACCACTTTTGGTATGGGATGCACAAATGGTCTCTTTACACTTTCTGACACAGCATGCTGTGAAAGTGTAGAAAAAACTGGTGCTGAGTTCGGTCGTCAGAGATTGTATGGTGCAATCGGCTGGGGATTGATGTCTCCTGTTGGTGGACTTCTCAATGATTATACGAATGACTTCACAGCTGCATGGATTCTTATGACAGCTATGTCCCTTGTATCTTTATTGAACATACTTCGACTGGATTTAGTGAAACCTAAGTTTTCAAAGAACCTTTTGAAAGATATAGGTGCTGTTTTAAAGTCAAAGGAGTTCTTAGCTTTTAAACTTTGTGTCTTATTGAATGGTATTGGCACGGGAGTTTTATGGTTCTATTTGGTATGGTATCTGACGACGATTGGTGGAAGTCGTTTCCTTTGCGGCATGGTCCAGTTTGTGCAGTGCTTTGTGGGAGAAATCCCCTTCATGTTCTTTTCAGGTTGGGTTATCAAGAAGATTGGGCATTTCAATGTCTTAACTTTGGCTCTGATGTCATACTGCATCCGGTTCTTTTGGTACAGCCACTTGAGTAACCCATGGCTTATTCTTCCGGCGGAAGTTCTTCACGGATTCACTTATGGAATATTTTATACTTCTGTGACATCTTACGCGAAGCTCAGCGCTAAGCCTGGAACTGAAGCTACAACTCAAGCCGTTCTTTTTACGGCTCATGAAGGTTTAGGTAAATGTTATTACTTATTTATTTTCAAAAAATTTCCAAAAACTATTAAAAAATTATTATTCAATAAGTTTGGGAAAGATTTTTATAGGTACCAAATATATTGCATTAAAAATATTTTGCTTTATTCATTTCCCATTTTATACGATTAATATTGCAGGTGCTGGTATTGGATGCATTGTGGCTGGATTAGGTTTTGACAATTTAGGAGGTCACACTACTTTCTTTTACTTGAGCATCTTTGCTGGTTGTAGCATGATTTTAAGCATCATCCTGCACTTCTTTATCCGGAGACAGAAAGGTAGTATTGATGTAACGTCATTCCAGGACACATAATAGTATTCATACAATTGTTTTGTCAAAGGCAATAAAATAGTATAATATCTAATAGTAAAATGGTTTTATGTATAAAACAGCGAGAAATTCATAATGTATTTATTCATTTTCATTTCTACATTGAAATGTTTTTCATATATTCACGTGATTATTACGATAAAATTTATTTATATATATGTTAATTTTTAAATAATTTTTTAACACTTTCAAGAATATTTTTTATGTTCAACCATGATATTACATGCTTAATAAACTTATTTTGAAAGTTCATTTATTTCTTTATAGAATCCTATAAAAGCACTTGAAATTAATGTGGCCATTTTAATTTCACATTAATATTGTGATTGTAGTAATTTTTAAAGCATGAAAAACAAGTGTTATTAGCATTTGTTAATTGTACTCTTTTTAAGTTTTTAGGGTAATTTTTGTTTTTCAATTTCAATTTCCACAAAACACTTTTTTGTAAAGGTAACATGGTCACTGAAGATAATTCTGCCAGTTTCCTATTTTTCTGAATAAATGTACTCAGGGCATAAATTCATTATATTTATGAAAAGAACTTGTTTATATCCATTTGAAATAATTCATGCTTAAAATGAATCACATACAAAAAAAAAATTCTTAAATTTTGTAAAATTAAAATGGTCAAGACCCATTGCCTAAAACACGAGATAGGATAAAATAAGTATTTAAACAAAAAGTTATTGCATTTTGAATGAAAAAAAGTCTGCATGTACTGCAACCTCTGATCGGGTGATATCATTTTGATAACTGATAGATTTATGAAATCTCTCGTGATTCTTGCAAGAATGATAAACGTCTTGATAAAATTCTTTACACATAATGGAAGAACATTAAAAATCCTATCAGGTTAATATAGGATTGGACACTCTTTATATTTCTTCAATTTTCTAACTACACGAAAAAAATTAAATTAGAACGATAGCTTTGAAAAGTAAGGAAATTAAATTTTTTTCATTCATAAGAACTGTTTTTAAGTTCATCAAGCTATTGAAAAATCTTCTTTCTAAGATAATAGAATCCTTTTTTGATAAAAATTTAAACTAAAGCTGAAACCGTTATGTGGCCGGATCAACAACATGGCCATATTAACCTCTGACACATTTTAAAATGCATAAAAAAATAATAATTCATATTCCATTTATTCATTTTCATTTATGTGTTTATTTTACTATTCCACGGAGAATTTTCTGATGTATATATTCTGTTAGTATAATTTTATGTTCTCCAATATTATTATATAATTAATAAAATAATGTTTATTTATACTGAGGTTTTTTTATTATTATTTATTCCTTTTTTTTATGGAATCCTATTACATCAAGAATAGAGTTTAAGTGATCCTAGATTAAGTGAAAAAGTTTCAAATTTCGACTATTTGTCCTGAATATAAAAAGGTTTGCTCGATTCGACCCAAACTGGAATTATATTTCCCGTTTGTCCCGATTTTTATTCGACTCGATTTGTTTCCAGTTTGTAACGATGGAATGTTGTAATTTATTTTTCTCGTGTTTTCTGGTGTGCTAGAGCTCTGAAATTTTACACACTTGTGTGTTCTAGATTATTAGACACTATTTTAGCATGTTCGGAACTAATTTGTCAGGTAAACGATTATTTTATTTAAATATTGGTTATAAATATATGTCACCATTCGACAGTAGATTTGAGAAAAATTTATTATAAGATTCTATAATAATTAAAATAATGAATTATAAATTAAAGACTAGAATGTAAAAATAATTAAAATGAATATATTTTATCTCATTAAGAAAAGTGTCCTTTTAAAAATTGCTTTCATGAAGTATATTACTCATTAGTAAATACTTCATATAAAAAATTAATTGTATTTGAGGATTCAAAAAGTTAGCTTCTTAAGAATTCTCTTTTTCAACTGTTACTATATATAGAATATAGTCACCATAATATGACAAATTAGTACGAATTAGAGAGAATAGAGAGAAAATAGTAATAAAACAGCAAAATGCATTATTTAGATTTATTTATTTTACCTTTACATGCTTCTTTTTTAGAAATTCTTAACAACAAATTATTTAACTGCCTCCGATTTTTATTTATGTTTGTATTTATTTATTATTTTGTATTTTATCACATCCTGCCTTCTGGTGTGGCAATGTGCGTATTGAGGTTACAGAATGGTCCTGATCGAAATAAGAATATCTGACCACTAATTGAAATAATATGTTTCGATATATTAAAAAAGTTATTGCAAATTCTTAGAAGAAGAGTAAGGGCTAGTTTAATCATTATATTTCGTCATCATCGTCCCTTGTTTTCAGCAAGCAGAAAATTTACTTTCATCTCACAGGCAAGGTTTAAATACTAGATATACGGATGGTGGGGTCTCAAAGAACCGTATCCCCTGCCAATTCTACCGGGTGAATAAGAAGGAAAAATAATTATATAGCTGAAATGTGATTTAAAAAAAGATTTATATTTTAATCTCTCTCTCTTTTAAAAGATTTAATTATCAATAACAAGTTATGCAAATAATGCATTATTATGTAAAAATAATATTTAAATATCAATCATATAAAGTTTAAATATTTTAAATTTCGTTTGACATAGGGATTTCAAATAGCGGCGATGACCCCTGCCCCATTTATAAATGCAAGTCAAAAATAATTGTACACTTCTGCTGCTCTATTTTTTAAATGATATATTTTTTTTATCAATGCACTCAATAGAGTATCAATTTTTATTTATTAAAAATAGTCTTTTTTTTTTTTTTTTTTTTGGAATAACTGTCTTATCTGTTCTTAAAATATGATTATATATTTTTCTGAAGTATTTCAAATAAAGATAGTATAACCAAAAGAAATTTTAAACATTAAATATAAGATAACTAATAATTAATCCATTACCATAAAGATTGAAGTGAATAAAATTCACTATCACTTTTTCTGTCGCAGTAATAACAATCCATGCTTGGAATTGAAACAAATTCATTGTTAATTGCATCGCAGCAATTTGAAATACAGATACCAGATGTGTTGCCGTCCTACGGTTCTAACCGTTTCATGATAATTTTTCTTTCAATTCCTTGAAACGTCCGTTTTTATGACAACCAGGCTCATTAAGGCATCTATACTTATTGTATCTATAATGTTTTATACCACTGAAAATCCTGCCTTTGAACCATTCATTTTAGTTTGATTAAATGTGATTAGCAATGGCATCACCATTTCATTCTCACTCAAATCATATAATAAATCATTTCTTGTCATGGCATAACATTATTATACGAAAATAACTAAAATAAAATTTTAGAAATACCAATGTTATAGCCTTAACACTAAACTATATTTAAAAAAAGAAAACGATGTCATATTCATGGTCACAATCACTTATACAATCCGGCAATTATATATATTCTCACGCTTCTTTGTATAATTTCGGTGTTGATAATGGGCTTCCACCATCATTTGCAAAACTCCAGTGTCACGCAGATAATATGCAAATTAGTAGTCACTTCATTCTTTTATTGACTTTTTTTTTAATATACCCTGATTGTGATTGCTCTTATGCATATATACATATATATAGTATCCCCCCTATTATAGTTGATTAATGTTTTCTGAAATATTAAAAAAATGATCTTTTTATTGATTTTTTTTAAATATGCTCTGACTGTGATTGGCCTTATATATAATACATATGTATATAGTATTTCTTGTATAGATGATTAATGTTTTTAAATATTCGAAAAAGCATATAATGTTTCAATAACTTTGCAGAAATAAGGAAAACCTAAAAATTTTTTTCTTCATTAACTGGTTCAATAATCGAAATCTTTACACAGGTCTAAAGTTTTAGCATCAACGCTAAATACCAAATTTCATTGATCCAGAATGTTGTATTTCTGAGCAAGCACGTTTGAACAATCAATAATCGACAGATAATCAACTATTTGACAGAACTGACTCAGAATTTGACGTAGTTCTTTAAATCTTTTGGCAAAATCTCTAACTAAATTTCATCGACCTAGCATTTTTTGAGCAATCGTGTTTATACGCATGTGATGGGATAGGCAGGCATAATGATTTCGCTTATTAATAATTTGACGGAAACTTATTGCAATATTAAATTTTGTAAATTTGACTTCTAAAGACCACATACGAAATTTCATCGTTCAAACTCTTTCCATTTTTGAGGTTTTATTTCCGCATAAGGGCAGACACAATTCTCAAAAAATATAAATATCGGTTTTAGGCAAATTTAAAAAGAAAAGTTTCAGCAAATTATTGGCTTTATTAATTTGATGGTTACAATAATTCGTTTACTAACTCATTCCATTTTTGAGTTTTCGATTCCTACGAGAAATTAAAATCAAAAATAGTTTCAGTGAAATAAAGGGGGAAAAAGTTAGTATTAATGAAGAAATAATAAATTTTCTGTATACAATTCTTAAAAACATATGAACTTTCCTTCTAAAAATTAACATTTATTTTTGCAATCTGAAATTATGATACTTATTTTATTGATCTGATTAAAATATTGTAGAAATCTATTTAAAATCAAACGGTATCATCTTTATTTTCAATAAAAAAGAGCTTATTAGGTTAATGAATTTCTTATTGATTAAAATTCACTTTCACCTGAAAATAAAATTTCCTCCTTAAAATAAAACCAAATAAATTCATTAACTTAAAATGCCATTACACGAATTAGTTTGTAACAATGAAACAAAATTTCACCAATGCATCAAATTCGTGATAAAAATATCTGTGAAAAATTGGCTGAAATTTTTGGGACAGAAACAACCATAGAGATAGATTCCAAAATATTTTTAAAAATGAATATTAAAGCTAGAGACCAAACTACGTCACGTTTGACTAATTTTTAGGAATCACAATGAAACAAAACGAAAAAAATGCAATTTTTGTTGTTAGAAATCTGAGTTTTACTAAATATTTGGTACTTAGTGGACTGGGATTTTTCAGGCGGAGTTATCAGCGAAAGAAATTTTTTGTATCTCAAAAAATCTGCGAATTCTGGAATGAAATCTAATATACGAATTTTTGGTACACAAATTTTTGAACGAAATTTGAAAAGGGAATATTGTATCGAATTATTAAAAACATCTCGATTTCCGTAATGGAAAAATCCCGAGATATAAATTAGTAGTTATGTAAATCAATTTTTCGATCTAAATAAGCCTGTCCGTTTGAGCTATTTCTATCAAAGTCAGTTTTGTAATAATAAATGCTTAAGTTACAAAGTTCTCCCTCCCTCCCCCCCTTCTTTTTGACGACTATACATTAGATGATATACTTAAATATGACGGAAAACGAATCTGAATAAAATATACGTTGACGAGATTGAACAGATTTTTCTAATTAGAATAAAATGAGATGATAAATTTCAGATTAAAATTAATTTAAATGTTTTTTCACATATTCGTCTTGAAATTACTTCTTTTCTGAGAATTGACATGTAATTATTTAAAAAAGAAATTATAAAGATGCGTTTTGTATTACTTAGTTTGTCCAGAATGGTCTCCATTTTTGTGAAAAATTGAATTTCATACAATTTGTCTAATTAATCTGTTCTTACATTTTTAAACTTATTTCATTATTATTGCATTCTGAAAAAAAGATAAAAACCTAAAAAATTTGCTCACTTCAAAACAGAGGAATTTACTGGAAGGTTAAAAGCGATACATTCTCCTTCAGCAAAGTGCAGACTGAGAGGTATTTTGAGCATCTCTGGCTCGGCGCTCGATCAACTTATGATTCCCCCCCCCCTTACTTTTGCTTCATTTTCTTACCCACAATTTCTCTTATAAGTTACGTTTTTATTTATGTTTTCATATTTCGGTAACGGAAACACATCTGTCGTACATTACTTCGTTACAAGTTACAGATCTAAAGAAGAAATATCGATAAATTTTCAAAAATACGTAGCTGATAATTACAATTCGAAACTTTGAAACATTTACGAGGTAATGTTGCTTTTTTTAATGGTAATTTAATTCCATTTTTTGGTTATTTTTATGAAAGAAATATCGGTAATTTTTCAAAAATACGATGCAGAAAACAATAATTAAAAATTTTAGTCCACTTAGAAAGTACGTTGCTCTTTTAATGGAAGTTCTATAGAATTTATTCTATTCTTTTGATGATGTTTTTTCTTTAATACTGTTCATTTTTGAACTGATGAGCCGAGCTGACTATACTCAAACATGTAAAAAATAATCTGAAAAAACTTCATTATGAGTGTTTGAGAAAAACGACGTGAGATTGCGAGCTAGAATGTGAGGGACTCTATTCTAAGGCAAAATTTTCATGATTACTGAAGATTTCTAAAAGCAACGAAAAACAGGAAGAAACGATGAAGGCAAAAATTGCAAACACCGTATGGTTATTTCTAATATTGTTTAAATTTATGTTTGAATTCTTTATATGAGAGCTTCTCATTTGAATAATTGCGGTTGTTTGAAAAATGTTGTAAATAATCGATGAAGGATATCCCCAGATAAAAAACGTCGTTGCCATTTTTCCATTTGATTGCATTTAAACAGACGTAATACTAAAAAGAAAAGAAAAAAAACTTGTGCGAATGACACTAGGAGTTTTGAATTAGGTAGCAGAGTAGTAGGCGTTGTATTTCAGAGGATATTTTTCTCTTTCTAATATTATGTAAGCATTTACAGAAATAATACGGTGTAAACTTTTTCTTTTAATAAACAGATGTTTGAATTCTTGAAATGAGATCTTCTCATTTCAAGAATTGCGGTTGTGTGAAAAATATTGTAAATAATAGAAGAGGGATATCCCCAGATAAAAAACGTCGTTGTCATTTTTCCATTTGATTGCATTTAACAAGACGTAATGCTAAAAAGAAAAGAAAAAAATACTTGTGCGACCGACACTAATAGTTTTGAATTAAGTAGCAGAGTAGTAAGCGTTGTATTTCAGAGGATTTTTCTCTCTTTCTAAGATTATGTAAGCATTTACAGAAATAATACATTTCTATAATTTTTTTTATTTTTCTAATAAACAGATTGAAGAGGTTTCTAAGCAGAACCATTAGCAATGCTTAACATGTTAAGCTGAAGGTTTAAACATGTTCTGTGTTAACTCTTTTTCTAATCGCTATCTTCATCTGAAAAAAAGAAAAGAAAAAAGAATTAAGAACTATGTAATGATACTATGAAAAAGCATAAAATTATTTAATAGCAATTACATGATGACTACCCTTGTCTGCTATACAGTCAAGGAATTACGCTTTTTGCGGCCTAATGCGAATCACCAAATGAGACCCCTTGTTTACTAAATTGGTTAATTTAATCTCACAATTCAAATTTTTTAAACTTATTAATATGTCAATGATTTGTATAATGTTAATTTTTCATTTTAGTAATTTTATGAAAATTACATAATTCTGTTTTTTGCTTATTAGCATTCACACAATATTGTTTCAGCAGATACTCACTGTTTATGAATACTGTAATAACTAAGTGATTGTTATGAAATAAATCGAAACCTTACCAATTTTACAAGACAAAGTTAAAATTATCGGAGTATTTTTTTATTCGAAGCATTTGTTTTTCTTTGACAAATTGTTAACTTTGTTAATATTGCCTTTTTATTCGATTTACCTGCGCCCTCCTGAGCTCAACGATTTGCTTCATCTGCCTACATGTAAATGCGCTACTTAAATATTACTTTCTACTTCTATTTGTTATCTATTCCTATTTGCAGGAAATGCGATCTTGAACCGCCTACAGAAAATGCATACACTATAACACAATTTTTAATTTTCACGTCTAAAACTTAAATCTAGTTTTAACTGCCATGTATATTTTTTAAAAATATGTATATACATTTAAGCTTTATTTGCAGTGTTATATTTCATTAAATAATTATCTTATTTTTTTATTATATTTGTTTGTAGTATTGGATAAAAATCACTAAAACTCCTGCAAAATTTAACATTAACTCAAATTTATTCTATTTTTTCAATTGGGATATAATCCACACTTAATTATTTAACTAGTATCATCTTAAATGAAAATTAACAGAAAATGCGCGCATTGAAAAAAACATTATTGTATGCAGGCAGTTGAATTCTATTAATTATGAAGATGACAGCTTAAAACATAGATTATATCCTCTCGTATCCAAAACGTTTAGGCACTTAAGTTACACACACATTGAAAATTTTTGCTCTATTAAACTGCTTTGTTAAATGAAAATTCCTTTCTTTCAGAAATAGTCAGTTTAGTTCGAGCTACATTAAGTATATTTACGAGTTACATTAAAGCAACACTAAGTCTATTTTAATTGAAAGCTTGTTATTTTGAACCGTGGTGAGATGGCAAGGTACGTTCACATGTCAGCCGGCAATCCTGTTTATATGCAGTATCACCAGTGTGCTTCTAGCCATTACATAGTATTTCTTGACTAGAATCGAGCACTGAATTTAAAACTCTCTGGCCCAGAAGACAGGTCATCGCTTATTATTATTATTTTCTATTAAAAAAAGGATTCAAGTTAGTTCATTTCTCTAAAGAATAGCTATAAACTTTCACTAGACGCTGTTACATGCGATATAAACGTGTATTTCTTATATCTTCCTCGTATTTCATGACCAATCACTTTTTACTGAAATGTATAAAAAGAATATTTTCATATTGGTAAATTAAAAAATAAAACCATGAAAAACAGCAAATAAACACTTAAATCAATTGCATAGCCCCTTTATAAGATTTAAATTGTGTAATTTCAATATGAAAAATGTTTTACTGTCTCATGCATTGAAATATTTTTTTAAATATAAATGCTTCAATCAAGATTTTGAAACAGTGCATAAAAGATGAGACATCTCAAATAAAAAACATTATAATTCTTGTAACCACTGTTTCATTTTTAATTTTGAAATTAAATTTGAGATTAAATCCAAAATCATTTCTTATAATATTGAAAAAAAAGTATAGGTTTTGAGGAACGATTTCCGAAAAAAATATAATGACTTCTCTCTATATAAATTTCACATTAAAATTATAATTGCAGAATTCAGAGAAATATGCAATCAATTAACCTTATTATAGATTTTCCTAATACAATTATTCAAGCAGATTGCATGCAATTCTGTAAAATTGAAAATTCTAAATCGAGGTAGATGATAAAGGAAGCGAAGTAGTTCTTTACAGATGGGCAGGAAATTATAAAAATGATACAAGATTAAAATAAAATTTACATTTTAAAAACTGTTTTTATACTTTAGATTACCTAAATTGCGAACAAAGACTCGGCAATAAATACCAGTAACGCTCATCTTCATCATCTTGATCGTGAAGGAAAGTACATTTCCACTATCGGTCTTTACTTGATGCTCTCCTTCGAACCAATCATCTATGTCCGTATACACGTACATGGAAATTAATTTGCTTGAGAAATAAAAAAAATTATTTAGGTCCCGTAAAAACACAATGAAACAAATAGTTCATAAAAAGTATTTAGATGTTTTTTCTAATCCATATGTCCTATAAAATAGATATGTTCACAAATTTTTAAAGATCAATATTTTAGATATTAATGGCAGTGTTTCGCTAGTAATCTTTCCACTTTCAATAAAATTTATCTTATATTTTTAAGAAAAAGTTGCTAATCTGAAAGTCAGCGATGATCTTAATTCGAGTGTTAAAAAAAAACCTTTCCAGAAGAAAAAAATAAACAAACAAACCGTCCCCTTTGCGATCAAAACAACAACAAAAATTCTTGCTGTTTTGAAAGTAAACTTAGTTTTCTTCAAAATGTTCATTAATGCCAATACATTTTCAAAAATATTATCTTCTAAATTGTTTTAGAATTCATATTTTGAATAGGAGAAAAAGAAAGAAAAGAAAAGTTGTGATAGCAGACTCAATTTAGATTTTTCCCTTTATCGCTATCGCTTGTGGGAGATTTGGGCATTTTCTGGGCACAGTCAGTGCACATTATGAGCCCTCCCAACCGCATTTCAAAAAACTGGTTAATTTATTTTCATATATAAGCTGCAACATTTTTTCCAACATATTTTTAACTCACTAAACGGTTATTATAAATTTATTGAAAAACTCACCACAAATATTTGATATGATCTCTTTAAATATAAATAAAAGCCTTTATTTACAGGGAAATAATAAATTCAAACTGTTCTTTAACAAACATAGTAGTTTAATTGCTTGGAGACAACTGGCAGCATATGTACCAACCACAGTATTTGGTTCTTATTTCTAATCAAATATTGAAGCCCGTTTTATTGACCTAATATATTGCTAGTATTATTATAAAATGGCGTCTCATATCGTCAGTTGAAACATTAAACTGAAGAAGTGTCTCTAAAACTAAATTCTCCGTTTTAATTGCTGCATGATTACTTAATCTCATGAATTTAATAAATCTTTTTGCAAGATCGTCATTAAATATAATGTATGGAAGTGCAAAATTTAACTGATCTGAATGAGCCATGGGTGGAGTGGAGTCAATTTTTTTGGAATAATATTTAGTATGCATTGGCTCTACTTTTCATTTTATTTATCACTTTTTTGTACTGAAGCACTATGAATTCATCGAATGTTATTTTTGATAAATAATTGATTTGACCTTGACCAGGATAGACATACTTTTCCACGTAATTTTTTTTTTAAATCTCAATATTCTGAAATTAAATCCAAAATTCCTACAGAATTTTCGTCTGGGAATGAGAAAAAAAAATCTATTTTTTCTTTTGCTTCGAAATACTAAACAACTAACGCTAAAAAATTTTATTAAATGCAAATATGTTGCAAAACATTGTGTCGTACTTAACATCTTTTGAACACATTTGATATATTGTAGAATCAATTTTTCCCAAAGAATTACCTCTCCGTATAAAAATAAAAGAATATAAAAAAATAAATAAAAATAAAAGTATTGCCTCTGTACTGATTATATTTTCCGGAGTTCTGTAATTCTTGTGCCATTGTTCCATTCTTTAAATCTTTCAGTAAGAAAATACATAATAATCAGAACAAGCATGTTTGGTTAGTAAATATCCATAACGTTTTCCTTCTGTTAAATGCTTTGGTACACTTTTTAGGTATAATCTAAAGACTCAGCGTTTAGCAAATTTCGAGTACTGTTAACTTCAAATGGCTTAATATTTGTTAGAAATTAAACTCTGTTTGAAATTTAACTGTTGATCTTGCATTCCATATTTTAGAAACCCTCTTCACACAAAGAAATCCAGAAAAATATTATTATTATTATTATTATTATTTTAGAATTTCTGGATTTTTTTCAGGATTATGAGCGCCATTACCATTGAGTAAATTTCATTTTTTTTTCATTTTTTTCGCATTATCACTTAATAATGCCTGACACTTTTCAACAGAAATAAACTATTATCAAAACTGGCATTGACCTAAACCCATTAAAAGCCAATAAACCATCTATTAATCATGGCAACAACTAATAAAGTTAGGTTTTTTAGGTTAGAAGACATCGTCGTGAGCTTGAGCAGAGTTATGGCACCGTCTGCCTTGACTGATACAGCAACTATACAATAATTTCTGCTTAATTTACTCTCCAAAGTTGATTTTCTAATCTCTGGAACTCCAGCTTTTCTGTAATTTTAACTTCTGACTTGCATAAAGAACATTATTGAAGAATATTAAAAAACTATTAAAGTATTATTAAAGACATTAACGAACTCCTACGCCTGCTTTTTCAAATCATGTTTTACACACACTCACATACATATATGTAAATTTTTTTAAATGACCTGCCTACGACTCTAAGCAGCTGCCTAGTCGGAAATCTGCCACTGTAATCCCAACTGTCTCAGTGATACATCTTCTAGAGTTTAAAGGAAGTTTATTTGACTGTTTGAATCAGCCTATTATCTATAATGATTTTGTAACTGTTTTTTGTTTTCAAAAAATGTTTCAAAGAAGTTTTACATTAAAAAAAAACAACGCTATATTCTCCTTTCATTATTGTTCGGTGGTACAAAAAATTATTTTTACTTACTCTTGTACAGCTTCGAATTCCTCTTTGTTTTTACAACGAACTTTGAATTTGGTTTCAGGATGATTATTGCCGCCTCTTATTTTTTTGAGTCTTCTGACAGTAAAAACGTAACAGATTTTTCTGGCTTTATTATCTGCCATTATTTCCTGCAGTAGAAGAAAATGACCATTTATTTCAAATAAAATCAGAGTATGCCTTCTGAGAAAACTTTATCAAAAAGATTGTTATATTTATACAAAAACACATTAAATCATAAAATTATTGGAGCATCATTTAATATGTGAATAAAATGACTACATTAAATATTTTTCTGTAAAATGTAAATCTCTTAGAAATAGAAATAATGAATAAAATTTGAAATAAAATTTGTCCAAAAAGTAATGTCATGGAATTAAGAAAGATGTTCAGAAAAGTTTCTTATGGGATTCTGTGAACTGTTTTCTTAAATAATGGCCCCCAACATTCATTAGCTTCGTTTATAAAATAGGTACATTAAAAAAACTGAAGTCTATTTATATTGATATTGTTGACAATGAGCTAACAAATGCACAAATGCTCCGCAACAAATAGGTTGTTACTTTTGGAACACACTGCATAAGATAAGGAAAACTTTATTTATTTCAGAAGGTTAAACCAAGGTCTAGATACAGTAATTAGAAAAAGATAATTCAATGAAACATTTGCGATATCTGTAAGGGGAAAATTTTTTCAGCTAAAAATGAGCTTCCCAGGGCATTGAATCTTTTTCTATTCGCGACCTTCTTATTGGTGGAAGGAAAGAAAAAAAAATCACGATTCCGTTTTAGCCATAAAAGTTTTCCTTTTTATTTTTTCCCCAACTTCCCAAAAAGAGAAAAGAGCATTTAAGGAATTAAGATTTCAATTTGCAAATAATATTTCTGTCAGCTCCTTTAGCAATTATGATTGTGCTGGATCTTCATATTTTTATAAGAAAAGTTATTTCTACATTTAATTGCATTAATAGGCATATATATTCAAAAAATTATTTTCTTTATTTTTGAACAAACTTAATACACGTATAAAAGCATAATAATTATTATTAATTTAAAAGGAGACTTTATTGTTATTAATAAAAATTTAAAGACAGAATTAATTTAACCGACTTTCACAACAAATTCTACATTCATCTGAGGATTCTAGGCCTCATTACTCCAGAATACTTTTTTGGAAATTGAAGCTAATTTTTGAAATTAACATTCAGCAAGCAGCTACAGAAAAGTAGTGTTATAATTTCTTTTCATGATTTCAAACTCTTAGGTAGGGTAAATATTTCAGGGAAAACATGACAGAGCTGGTGCAATATTAAAATTGAAAATATTCGAACTTTTTCAATTTAAAAGAGAATGGGTTTTCAAGAGAACTGAGTATTCCTACAATATTCTCAGTATCTGATTGTTGTTTAAAAATTAAGAAGGCTATTCTCAGTAGTTCTCACATAGTTTCAAACCGGAATGCCAATGCAACAAACCTCTAATCAGTAATTCACTTTTTTTATATTATTCTTTTGATTTCTTTTTGTCACATAAGTAAATATCATTTCCTTCCAAATTTTTAAAACAATTTCTTACTTAATGATGTGAAATTCTGTTTGAAAAATAATAAAAAGCATTAAAAAATGTTATTTTTTTATCAGTAAGATTTATAAGGATTTTCTATAGCATTAAGTCATTTTTCTTGACTGTCATTCCTTGCATGTGTCAAATGAATTGATAACGAACATCGTATTGATAATATTTCCGGTTCTTAATTATTTATATTTTAGAAAAGCATTAAAAAACAATGGAAAAATTTAGGACATTTTATCCAAACAGGAATAGCTTGGGGCACATTTTCATTACTTAAAATTCGGGACATCTTGCCATTCCGTTGCAACATAATATAACATAATCACAACAGCAGAACGCCAGAAAAGTCCATTAGTTTTTTGTTTTTGTTTTTCTTTTTTCTGATTTAAGTACTTGTTTACAAAGAAAAACTGTCTAAAAGCGTGCAACCTGTTCCATTCCTTTTCTGTCAATAATAAGTAGGTAGCAAATTCAAACAAATAGCTAAAAACATGGGGGGGGGATATAATAAGGAGCTAATTAAAAAATATCGATTTCATTCAATTTATAGAGTAAAGGGATATGGAGTTAGAAAATGTGGATTGATTTCTGTCGTTTTCCTTTAATTTGACTTTAAAAACATGGAAATATCTATAAAATTTTAAATCTTCTGGTCTCCCTGGACACATGGTGTTCTATAGAATGGGCTATTACGGCTCAAAAAATTTGATTTAGTATTTTAAATATGAAGCAAAAACTTTATTTAATAATAAATTTTTAATATTAAATGCAAACATTTTAATTGGCAATATAACGAGACTACTATCCATTTTTTAATGTGCACGTCAACATACATACTTGTTCAAAAAATGTTTATACAGAGACGGTCATTGAGAAAATTCCACGCGATGCATATCGTAAATGATACTTACGCTATAAACGATGAAGCTGATACCTGCACATAGATGCCTAATAGGCATATAATCAATGTTTTAATACTAGTTCTGTAATCACGCTATCTGAAACCTGATAAGTGTAGTAGGCGTATTTTGAATTCAATAACATCATTTATGTTGACAGTGTATATAAGATTCAGCAGTTAATAACAGAGAGGCCATTATTCCTGCTATTTGAATTCCCCTAAATTTTCCTTGATATTTCCATAATTTAAAATTTTCCTTGATTTTTTTTCAAATGTATTATTAGAAAAGGAAATCACTGCATCAAAATAAGAAACATTATTACAATGATATCAAGGGCACGCAATATGACATCAAAATTGCATTAACTTTTAGACCACCACCCACAGAAAAGAAAAATCACCAATATTCTGGCTGAATGCTTCACTTGTAACATATAGTAAAATGTGGAGAATAGTTCTTATTATTTTTGGTTGCATAAAAAGAGAAGTGTTTTAGAAATATAAATTTTAAAAAGACAGCAGGAATAAATTTTTAAAATTTTTGTCACAATTGGTTTTATTGCATTCATTTCATTGTGGCATTGGTTCATCATAAACATCATATATTGAGAGTGCAAATAAGTTTCATAATAACAGTGTAGCTATTATTTCTGATATTTGAATTTCCATGAATTTTCCTTGATTTTTACAGATTTTTTAAAAAAATTCCCGATTTTTTTTTCTATCGAATTTAATATACTCAAAATGGTGCTGCTTTTTTTTATTTCACAATATGTTCTTAATTGTATCTGAGAAATTGTTCTACTCTTTTTATTAAAATCAATGTAAAATAAAATTTAATGATCTGAAATGGCCACCCGTTATTATGAAACTTATATGCTCTTTCAACATATGATGTTTACGATGAATCAATCCACAATGAAATGAATACAATGAAACCAATTGTCACAAAAATTTAAAAAATTCAATCCTGTTGTCTTTTTAAAATTTATATTTCTAAAACACTTTTCATTTTATGCAACAAAAAATAATAAAAACCATTCTCCACTTTTTTTCTGCATTTTACAGCAGAAGCATTCAGCCAGTATGCTGTTATCAGTTATTAAATTTCAAATAAACTTCAGTTATGTAAAATCCCCGTGATTTTTTTTCAAATATATTAACGAACACTAGAAGTCTCATGCCACTCTAAACCGACCTTAAGCTAACCTGTCAGATATCAGAACTGTTTGTTCAGATTTACTCATGAAACATGCAGTACAAAAACACATGCACATTTACAGAGTACTTAAGAATGAAATTATTTGTTGCCTATCCATACTGCTCACGCAATCAGAAGTTTTCAATAATTTTATTAAAAGGAAAAAATCTTTTAAAATTAGAAAAGGAAATCACTACATCAAAATAAGAAACATTATACAATGATATCAAGCACAGCCAATATGATATCTAATTAGCATTAATTTTTATCCCACCAACCATACAGAAAAAAATCACCAGCATACTGACTGAATGCTTCAATTGTAACATACTACAAAAAGTGGAGAATGGTTCTTATTATTTTTAATTGCTTAAAAAGATAGCAGGAATGAATTTTGTAAATTTTTGTGGCAATTGGTTTCATTGTGGCATTTTTTCATCATAAACATAATATGTTGAAAGTGTATATAAGTTTCATAATAACAGTGTGACTATTATTTCTGATATTTGATTTTCCCTCGGTATTTCTAGATTGAAAAAAAAATCCCTGATTTTTTTAGATGTATTTAGTATCCTCAAAATGATGCTGCTTTTTTTTATTGATTTATTTCAAAATATGTTCTTAACTATATCAAAAAAAATTCTTTAAATTAAAATCAATGTAAAATAAAATTGAATGATCTGAAAATAAAACGGAAAACATTATTTTCAGTTATTGAATCTCAATTAAACATCCCTTAAAACCTCCCTTTTTTGCAAAAATATTAAACAACGCTGAAACTCGCCAGCCACTCTAAACCGAATTTTAGCTATCCAATCATATATCAGAAATGTTTGTTCTTTATTTACTCATGAAAGATGCAGTACAAAAACATATGCACATTGATAGAGGGCTTAAGAATGAAATTACTTGTTTCCTACCATATTGCTTACCAACACACAAAACAGAATTGTACAATAATTCTATAAAAAGAAAAAAAAATCTTTCAAAATTAGAAGAATGAAGAAGTTTTCAGCTCATTAAATTTTATTTTACATTGATTTTATTTAAAGGAGTAAAAAAACTTCTCATATAAAGTTAAGAACATATTATGAAATAAATGAAGAAAAAAATATAAAGCAGTATCATTTTGAGTTTTTTAAATTTAACGGAATAAAAACAGGGATTTTTTTTAAAAAAACCTGGAAATAACAAAGAAAATTCAGAGAAATTCAATTATCAAAAATAATGGCTGCTCTATTATTCTGAAACTTATATACACTCTCAACATATGATGTTTATGATTAATCAATTCCACATTGAAATGGATTTTCACAAAAATTTACAAAATTCGTTCCTACTGTCTTTTAAAAATTTATACTTCTAAAACACATTTCTTTTTATGCAACAAAAAATAAGAAGAACCATTTTTTTCCTCTATGTTAAAGTGAAGCAATCAGCCAGTATGCTGGTGATTTTTTTTCTGTGGTTGGTGTGCTAAAAGTTAATGCAATTTTGATATCATACTGGCTGTCTTTGATATCATTGTATAATGTTTCCTATTTTGACGCAGTCACTTCGTTTTCTAATTTTATAAGATTTTTTCATTTTTTATGGAGTTATTGTATACTTCTGATTAGTGTGTTGGTGTGCAGTATGGATAGGAAACAAATAATTTCAATGTTCAGCATTCTGTGACTGTGCAAGTGATTTTGTACTGCATCTTTTATGAGTAAATCTGAACAAGCAGTTCTGAAATATGACATGTTAGCTAGAAGTCGGTTTAGTTTGCATTAGACTTCTGGTATTGTTTAATATATTTGAAAACAAGAGAGGGTTTTATTTTTAGAGAGAAGATTTTACATAACTGTAGCTTATCTGAAATCCATTAACTGATAATCAGCATACTGGCTAAATGTTTCACATGTAACATACAGAAAAAAGTGGTGAAAGATTCTTATTATTTATTGTTGCATAAAAAGACAGCATGAATGAATTTTGTAAATTTTTGTGGCAATTGGTTTCATTGTATTCATTTCATTAGGGCATTGGTTCATCCTTAACATCATATGTTGAGAGAGCATATAAATGTCATAATAAAGGTGGCCATTATTTCTGCTATTTGAATTACTTTAATAATTCCAGATTTTTAAAAATAATTTCCTCACTTTTTTTTCAGATGTATTTAATATCCTCAAAATGATGCTGCTTTATTCTTTTCTTTATTTATTTCACAATATGTTCTTAACTGTATGTGAAAAATTATTCTACTCTTTTAATCAAAATCAATGTAAAACAAAATTAAATGGTCTGACAACAAAACATCATTTTCAGTTATTGAATTTCAATTAAACTTCAGTTACTTAAAATTTCTCCCTTTTTTTGCAAATATATTAAACAACACTGAAAGTTGCATGAAACGTTAAGCTGACTTTTAGCTAACCAATCATATATCAGAAATATTTGTTCAGATTTACTCATAAAAGATGCAGTGCAAAAACACATGCACATTGACAGGGTGCTTAAGAATGAAATTATTTGTTTCCTATCCAAATTGTTTACCAATACACAAATCAGAATTGTACAATAATTCTATTAAAAGTTAAAAAAAAAAAGAAAAAAATCTTAAAATTAGAAAAGGAAATCACTGCATCAAAATAAAAATACATTATACAATGACATCAAGAATAGCCAGTTTGATATCAAAATTGCATTAACTTTTAGCTTAGCAACCATAGAAAAAAATTCACCAGCATATAGGTTGAATGTTTCATCTGTAAGATACAGAAAAAAGTGGACAATGGTTCTTCTTATTTTTTGTTGCATAAAAAGAAAAGAGCTTTAGAAGTAAAATTTTAAAAAGACAACAGGAATGGATTTTGTGAATGTTTGTGACAGTTGGTTTCTATATATTCATTTCATTGTGGCATTGGTTCATCATAAACATCATATGTTGAGAGTGCATATAAGTTTCATAATAAGAGGGTGGCCATTATTTCTTTTATTTGAATTTCCTTGACATTTCTAGATTTTTTATAAAATCTTTAACATACAGAAAAAAGTGGACAATGGTTCTTATTATTTTTTGTTGCATAAAAAGAAAAGTGTTTTAGAAGTATAAATTTTTAAAAGACAGCAGGAATGGATTTTGTAAATTTTTGGAACATTTGGTTTTATTGTATTCATTTCATTGTGGCATTGATTCAACATAAACATCACATGTTGAGAAAGCATATGAGTTTCATTATATCAAGGTGGCCATTATTTCTGCTATTTGAATTTTCTTCAAATTTCTAGATTTAAAAAAAAATTCCCTGAAATTTCATATGTATTTAATATCCGAAAAATGTTGTTGCTTTTTTTTATTTATTTATTTCACAATATGTTTTTAACTGTATCGCAAAAATTATTCTACATTTTAATTAAAATTAATGTAAAATAAAATTTAATGAGTAGATAAAATATAAAAGTAAAGCAAATAATAAACTGGTTATTATTACTGGTATTTTAATTTTTGTACTACTTTATCTAAATACTAGTTTGCTTGAATAAATATTTTCTATATTATGAATGAAAATATATATTTGTATAACAATTACATAAATAATTTTCAAAATGTTAAATAAAATACAAAGAAATAAACCATGTATTATTATTTTGAATATTAAGTAAAATATTCTGTTTTTGCAATCGATAATTTAATTCTTAGAATTAATTATACATACGATCTGGAATGGTGGAAGTTGGGTTTTCAAACTCCTGTTTCGAAAAAGTGCCGATTTGCAAAATTTATCAGAGAACACTTAACCTTTTTGCTTGGTCATCCGTTTTATGAAGGACATAAATTTCATTCAACTATAAATAACCAAATTTTAGTCTCCGTACTGATGGGGCTTAAATTATTCCAGATCAGTAGACTATTATTTCGTAAAATTAACCTGCCTAGACTACAATCGTACGCTCTTTCATTATACCATCGCTTAAGTACTAAGAAAACACAAACAACGGCAGCAATGAACAATTGGAAAACAAAACACTGGGAATAAAAACATAAAAAGTTTTGCCCTGATTACAAGACGTATAATATACCTTTAAAGACAGAAATAAAATTTCTTTTCCATTGCATAGCCTTGTTTTTCTAAATCATTGAACAAGTAATAAAGTTGATCTATATGTGAAAACGATATGTCCAGGAGGGAAAAGCTAATTTTTAATGAAACGACACTGTTAGGGGGAAAAGATGAAATATTGTTATAAACAAGTGCAATTACTAAATGAAGTAATGAAATCTTTCGAAAATAATATAATATTGTATATCTAGTTACATAACAATTTTTAAACCTTGAAATGAAAAAAAAATGGCGCATATAAAGTTCAAATTAATACAAGCTTTGATAAATTAAGTAAACGACCAAATGTATTATTAATGTCAATAATACAGCATTTACTTACAATAAATTAATTACTTACGGGAATTCAAGACAGTTGAAATAATCAAATCGCTGATTATAAATGTTAACTCGAAGTAGTAATTACTTCGTCTGTCGATCACAAAGAAACGAACTCGGTAGAGAGAAAATTCAAAACGGTAGATGTTTCATTGGCCACTTACGGATCTTCTTTTTCATAATTTATTATCCTCGTTGCCAGAGACCGGAATGGCAGAAATAGTTTATTATTTTTATCAATTTTTTTATTTTGGATTAACAAGCAGATTTCCCGCAGTTACGAGTTTTATTTTCCTCTTCTTTTCTTTTATTTTTTTATCCCCCCTAAATTGATTTATATGCTAATGTTAAAAAGGGACTTGGTTGCAAGCTCATAAATTGTCCAGACTGACTCTATGGTAAAAGATACTATGATTGGTCAATTTCTTTCTCACAGACTTTTCTCTGCTGTAGCTGCTGAAACTCTAATCAGGCTTTCATTTTAAGAAAATGTTTGGCCTATTTATTTTTGAATTAAAAATATTTTCAAAAAATGTATATATGCAAATATGCTATAGTTATAAAGATAATTAGATGAAAGTAAGCGGTATAGAAATCATTAAAATTTTTATTGAATATGCATGTAAAATAAAATAACATAAGGGGAGTTTAATTTTATAATTTCATGATAAAATTATTACCATAAAATGTCTCTATCTGCAAATGTGCTATATTTTTAAAGATATTTTGATGAAATTAAACGCTTTAGGAATCAATTCAATTTCATACGGAATATGCATGCAAAATAAAATAAGAGGAGAGGAGATATCGAATGAAGAGAGATTCAAAATAAATCATTCAATTGAAAGATAATATTTAAAATTTCTATTTGTATCTTAAAACAATATAAGTAATTTTATGAAAAAAAAGTTTAAATTTAAAAAAAAATTCTTACTTTTGGGAATAAAAAGAAACTATTTAACTTATAATTTGATATTCTAAAATATGAAACATCAGTTTATGTATCGAGAAACCGACAGCAGATAAATAATTTAAGGTGGTGAGAACAAGCGGATCATCAAATATTGCAACTCTGTTATGAAAAAAAAAATCATAATATTTCTGATTTATCTAGCAATGAAGAAACAGCATTCCCAATGGTTTCATTTTTTAAGGAATGCCTAGAGATTTCTGGCTTTTCATTGAGCTCGTAAACTTTTAGGAAGTTCCTTTTAAGCACACTGTAATTTTAATTGAACTCTGTTTAATTTTTAATATTGAAATTTCTAAATAGTTTATGCATTTCTTTTTAATACTTATTTCTTCCAATTTTGTAACACATATTTTAGGAAAGGATTAGAGAATAACAGCAAATATCAAAAGGAAGATATGGCATGTTCCGAGAAAACACAAATCAAGTGGGCGCCTTAATGTTTATAAATGTAATAAATAATTTTTTTATATTTTATTGTTTCAGATTCCATAAACAATATTTGTCTATACATGTGTTATTTTAGCCATTTTTGTGGTATTATTTAGATAATTCCAATGTTAAATTTAAAGTTTATTTTGCATGTGGCAAGAGACATATTTGTGTCTATCTAGCTACAGATAATTTAAATTTAAAAGCTGTACCTGTTAGGCCAGTTGCACCCAATGAAAAGTTAAGAACTGAAATAAAATATTCATTTTTATAATTTAAAGAAATTTATGATCTTCGAATAAATTTTAAATATTATTAAAATAAAAAAGTAAGACTTTAGGTTTGTTTATTATTATTTACAAAATTTTAAAACATTACTTCATAGCTTATTAAATAACATAAATTTTCATGTACTAGAATTCATCAACACTTAGAACTCTCATTGTTGATAATTATATATAATCTGTTTTCACTGGTATCAAAATATTTGAAAGAAAATAAAAATACTGGATGCAGTGCAGTTCTTAAAATTACTATTCAAAGATAAGATTTAATTATTTAAATTTTATTAATAATAATAAGGAATAACAATACATAAACATATAAATAAAATGTAGATGTTATTTATTGAGAAACAGATTGCAAATACTTGATGTACAGTGGTGAGCAATGCATTTCTAACTCTATTAAAAAAAAAAATCACATGACAATTTTGACATGTTTTCATGACAGTTAATGAACATCATCCCCATAGCTTGGCATTTTAAAAATTGCCCAGAGGTAAGGAGAGCGCTTAAGTTTCTGATTTTTCTTTAAGTTTGAAACTTGTATGTAGTTCCTTTACAGCAAACGTCCATAGTTTCATAATACACTATTATCTAATATATCATAAGTGTAAAATGAATCTCCAAACTAAAAAGAGATTCTTAATTATTTTAATAGCTTGCAAATATAGATTATTTTTATTTTGTGCTTATGAATTGAAAAATAAAGCATTTTAAATTTGTCATGTAATGTATATATGAAGTATATTTACGTTTTCATTACTTCAAACTAAATTAATAAATGACATGTAACTAGTATATATTGTGGCATACATGACTGGTTATTTATTCTATATACATTGTAATTTTAGCTTCGAATATAAAACTTCATCAAGATTTAACTGATGAATTCAATTTTATGATTAAAATACTGTGCTCCAAAGAAATAAAATTGAATTTATTATGCCTTTTTATCATGAGTTGTAAAAAGATTGAGATAAGAAATTTGTATTTAGTGCAAAGGTTGGATTTATTTGCCATATATATACTTATCAATCTAATTTTTTTTTAAATCAGGTTGCATTTTTATTCGTATGAGTTAATGTCTACTATCTAATCTATTTCATTATTTATTTTTCAATTTCAATAATTTTTCCTTATATTTTCAATAATAATTTTTAATTTCTAATATTGTTATGAATTATCATACCTTGAAACGCTTAAATTTGCATTTGCAATGCATATAATATATCTCTGGTAAAATATTCAAATTGTTTTGATTACAGGTACTTTTCACTACCAAAATACAAAGAAACACTATCAGAAGTTGCAGAATTTTCGGCATTATGTGAGCATCTGTACTCACATAATTATTTTGTTATTGACTTTCTTGTATTTTTATACATTCTAAAGCTAAATTTCTTTTTTTCATTAAAATGTCTTGTAGGACTTTCTTAAACTAACCTCTTCAATTGTATGTTGAAAGTGATAGAAATTTACTTAGGTTTCTTTTTATATTTTTCCCCTCTTTTAGAAATCTTAACTATTCAAATAGAGTTTTTGAATTGCAGCAGAAAGAGAGACAATCAGTAACTTGTTCAACCTACAGAAATAGCAAGAAGAAAATTAATTTATTGTCGAAGAAAACTCAAGATGGTGGAAGACAAGTTAGGCGAGCATTACCACCTGCCCTAAAAGCATATAGAATTTTCTATGATTTTCCTAAAACACATCCAAAAACAAAGCATATTGTTCTTTTTTATTATAGTTTGACATATTGTGTTGAAAACAATGTATCTCTTCAAAGTTAATTTATATTTTAATTTAATTTGTACTTATTATATTTCTATCAAGCTTCAAAACTTTACTTGTTAGTTGTAATTTATTTTCTTCTTTTTCTTCATTTTTTTTTTGCACATGTTTTAAAAATGTACTATAACATTGTAACTTTATTTGTATGGTGTTAAAATAATTGGAATTAGGAAAATAAAATTTTATTGCTTTTATTTTATTAAATAGCACTTGTGTCATTAAACAAATTGGACCAATTATTTCCAAGTTCCTCTGTTGTGTATTGAAGCATTTTCAGAAGATGAATAAAGCACACTTTTGAAGCCAAAGAGTCATGAATTTTTTTATTGGTGTTACAAATATTAACACATATCAATCAAATGTTTCATAAAATCAAACTTGAACTTTTATTTTATATTATTTGAAGTTATGCTTGACATGTGCGTAATAAAACTTATTCATATACGTTGAAGTCATTCTTCCCTTGCACCCTTTTTTTTTCTTTGTTTTTTTATTTTCCGCAATACTCTTCAAAATTCATGGATGAATTGCATTGAAAATAAATGGACTTTAACAGTGCATAGAAGAGACAAACAAACAAAAAAAGACTAATTTATGAATTTTTTGTCATAAAAGAATAGAAGTTTAAATTTATTTCGAAGGGAGAGAGAGGGGACTTGGGAAGCACATAACCTCAAAGGAATTTCCATCTTCCTCTCCAGCTGAAAATTGATGTAGTTAGTGGCATAAAATATAGTTTTTTTTATTCTTAAAAATTAAATTGTCTTATCATGCCAACGGAATAAAGGCGAAGTGAGGAAGGGACTTAACACAATGCCTAATCTTAAAAATTTTAAAAACTTTTTATATTAGAAGGACGAGAAAAATAATTTAATATTTAAAATATAAGGAAAAATATATGAAGTATTCATAGTTTTGTCTATATTTTCTAAACTTGTATTTTTATATCAATTATAAATCTATCAATTAAACAAAGAGAGAAAAGCATTAGGAAGAATGTATCCCTAATCCATAAAATTTTTCATTCTAAGATTTGTACAAATAATCAGTATTATGTATTATTATGAGATGTTAAAAAGTAAGTATACCAAGAACATTTTATACTATGAATCATTTTCCCTGAAAGATATTTTTCAAAAAGATATTTTTTAAAAATATAAATGTGTACAAAAGCCTTCAAGCTACAATGAATGCTTTAATTTATTTGTAAAAAGAGATCTTCTCCTGATTAAGTTTTTCATTTTGAGGTTTTTGCATACATTCCATAAATAAAGTTCACAGAGGAGGCAAAATTATTTTATAAGAATTTAGAAGATTTGTGTTGAAAGTCAGTACATTTTTTCAATAAAATAATTTATATGAAAAGAACGAACAATAGAAACTGTGCTAAATCTATTTTATTTTGATAGTTAGTGCATACTATTACTCCAAATGAAACTAGTAAATTTAAAAATATTAAAAAAAAATTTCAATTGAAAAGAGCTATTTAAAAAATTCCTAAAAGAATAAAAATTTTATTTTTCATCTCACAGTACTTAGCATTTATTTGATATGTTATTTCATTTTTTCGTAATTTGATATAATTGCTCAAGCAATGAAAACATATTATTTGTTGTAGAAAAAATTCAAGTTATATTCGCTTGTGGAAATAGAGGAATATTTTAAAATATCATGTTAGAACTTAACTAATATATTTAACTCACAAATACTAAAGATACAAGTTTTTTAAAATATTAGTTATTTGAATCTCTGAAGAAATTGATTAGAAATGGAGTTGGGGATATCTGACTCCAGTTATCGAATAATAAATATTAAAATTCTTCTTTTTCACGTGTCTTAATAATATGTTTTGAATGAATAATGAAAGTTTTGGAAAATATACGAAATTTCTCAATACTTTTTATTACTCTGAAATATATGTCTATATAAATAAATGAAATATTGACATTTATCTCCCTCTTTTTTTTTATGGTTTACATATAATATTAATCTTGAACACGTATGCAGCAAAAAAGATCAAATCCTGAAATCTAAACACTAGAAATATAATAATTACAATTTATTAAAAATATTTTTGTGTTTCTTTTTAATATTATTTTGATATAACTCAAAAAAATTAGCTACGAACTCACATCTTCTGTTACACTTCACAAATTTATGCATTTTGGGGCGTTAAGTAATCATCTCCCCAGCCCCAAGTTTCGTTGATAAGAAGGTAGCAAACGTTCAGTTACAAGTTTCAGCGGTTGTATGAATTATCTAATAATGGAACGCTAATCATAAAAAATAAGAAGTGTTTAATTGCTGCATCATATAGATTTTATATTTCTCTACGTAAACAACATTAGATGCTTCTATTACTAGTTTTATAAATTAGAAACATAAACGTTTTTCACGATTGAAACATTTTTCTTTTAGGTTTGAATTATTGTTTCATTAAACACAAATATTTAGAGAATACAATTATTTTAATAAAAATTAGATAGTGTTGAAATTCATTCTTATCTTCCATGAAGCTAACGAAAGCAACAAGGTTTGAGCTAAATAAGCTATAACTTGACTATTATGAGTGCAAAACATTGTCAAGAAGATGCCAAGGCTTAAACAAATCAGAGAACATCGGTATTCTTTGCGTTAGAGTGAGTCTGTACAATTTGCGAACTCGCTTGGTTGCAATATGCAGATATCTCTGTTATTTTTTTTTTGAAATCATTATATAATATGAGATATATTATCTTCATGAAATAAATTTATTGTTTCATTTTTCTACTATTTGATTTTCATCACATATTATAGTTTTTGTGTTAAATTTATAATAGTCGTGTAACTGCGATTAATTTCTTTACAGCTATAATTCTCTGACAACTCTCTTCTTTAAATAAGCGGCATTGATTACCGTGTGAATGCAAATATTTTGCAGTTGGGGCGTATTCCTTTGCAACCCTACTGAAGCATTAAAAATATTATTATAAAAAATATCCTTTTACAGCTTTTACATCAATATAGATATAGTTTTTCTAAACATTTACTTTATTCTTAGCAAAATATTTTTTAAATGTTGGTAAAAGCTTTAATTTAGATCTTCTAATTGAATCTCTAATCTCTAAATATGATAAATTTTTAAAACGTCTAAATCTAAAAGTCTTAAAAGATGAAAATCTCTAAAATTCTTTAAATGAGACCATAAAACCAGGGATATCAAGTGTAAATTTTAAATTTTGTATGCTTTCAGATATTTTTCTTTTGGGAGAAAAAATTAAACATTTGAAATTTAAAATAATAATAATAATAAAAATAAAAATATTTTGTGAATTTTCAGTCACAGTTTCCTGGAAGCTACCAACAGTTGGTACACAGGCTGTCCCAAAAAAAGTGGAACAAGTGCTTTTGTCACAAATGTTGTACTTAAAAGTATATTTCCTATTATAAAATTTCTTTAAAGAAGGTAGGAAATTCAAAGTTCTGTTTCAATTTCCAACTTCAGTTTCTGTAGAGGTAGGTAGTAAAAAGCTTTTAAAAAATTGAAGTTTTATGAGTACGTAAAAGTGCTCCACGTAAAGTGTCGTACGTAAAAGTGCCACTTTTTTTTGGAGGGGGGAGGGACACTCTGTAAGGACTTCTATAGACCATTTCCAAATTTTTTTGTGCAAACAACTGTGAAAAAACTTGCCAATCATATTTTATTTTGTTTAATTTTTGTCCGTTTGTTCACATAAGTTTAATCAGATTCATTTCCTCTTATGAAGCAACACGAGTATTATTTTGGAATGGACTCACAATTTTCAACCATAGTCAAATAAAGAAGATGCTCATGAGCCATCCAGAACAGACCATCTGTGTGAATTTGGGTGCGATGGACACCAGCCCAACAAGAAATAAACACTCTCTTTTTATCCCTTCTTTTTTTACATTTTTAAAAACGAAAAATGAAATTACATTGGCTTGTTTAAAGATGCCCAGGAAATTTTTCTGGCGAAATAGAGGGCAAATACCAGTACGGTAAAGGGTCGTAAAATAATTTTATTGTAAGTATGCAACATAAGCATTGTTACTAAAACCCCGACAACGTTCCCATATGGTCAGTTTTGTTGATTTTGACGATTCATTTTTCTGTTAATTGGTAAGATTCTACAATTTTCTTTACATACTTAGGAAATTTTATGCTCAAAATTCCTCCACATCGTGAATAATTCTTAGTAATCCCCTCCCACAGCGTGAATGTGGGACAATTTCTAAGGATAACACAATAAAAAAAAAATCGGATTGAATGATTGAAGGTAAGTTATCTTCCACTCGGTCTCGTGTTTGACAATTTTAAATGTAGTAAATTGTTAAAACTTTCCTATTATTAAGTTACACACGCAACAAAGGTCCTGAAAAAGTTATGCGTCTTATCCTATAAAAATCATCCAACATGAATTTTAAATTAAAAGATCTTTTATCAAAGTTGCTTAATGATTATTTTAAATCCTTTTAGTTTTACATTTAAAAATTTGCATAGGAACTAAAACCTTATTAACCCGAGACTACTAATAGAAATGGCCAATCTTGGACCTCTCCCTCTTCCAGACTTTCACACCACATCAACAGGTAGACCTAAGATTCACAAAGTATTTAACTTGTTCTAGTCCCATCTTCAGGTAATCCCTTCAGAAGAGGAAGTTCGGCTTCCGAAAGCCGAAATTTGTCACCAAACTGCCCTATAATAGCAGCAATAAAAATAGATTACAGAAAAATTTATATATATATATATTTTTTGTATAATATATATATTATGGGCCTGCTTCAGAATGTCCAAAAGTTTGCATTAGCATGGCATTGAAACCCATTTTGAAATGAGACCCATCAAATATGCACACCTGATTCGATTAAAAATTATCGTGAGAATTCAACTGTAAAAAATTATCTGAGTGGCAAGAACTCAACTGAACAAAGAAACAATAAATATGTTCATGAAAAACTATTTCTCTTTGAAAAATTATGGAATGCTTTCATATCTACTTGTTCAAATATCTCTGTTTTTTTTTTGTTGTTTTTTTTGCTAGTTTTGCAAAAACCACTTGATACAGCATTTTATTCAGAATAATAGAGTACTTAAGATGTACTAGAATACTTGTGGAATACTAGAGTATTCTTATTTCAAACTAATTTCAACACTTTAGGTAAAGCATAAAAAAACAGAAAAAGAGATATTTGTTACTGTTATCCACCCTCTTTAAGTTTATAAAAGAATTTTTGTTACAGCCTTTAATTTTAATTCTCAAATTTAAAATTTTGGCGAATGAACGTAACTCGTCTATGTTCGTAATTTTCTCAATAAATTCAATTTTTACTGAGTTTAACCAAAGTTATAAAATTTTCAGTTAAACAAAAAAAAATGATAAAAAAAACATAAATTCATCACTATTAGGAACTTAACTGATCATTTCTTTTTAAAATAATTTGTATATAAATAAAAAAAATCAAGAATATTCCAAAATGTTCATAAAAATTCCAGCGCTTTAAAAACGGGAAATCATCACTGGAATTCCAAAAAAATTCTCATAAATATTTCATGATTTATTAAAAGACACAAAACGGCTTATAAAAAGGGGTTTGTGTTGTCTCTTGAAACTTGAACATGACTCGAGAATATATTTACAACTAATCAAACACACCTCACTATATATCTTTACATATATATATTGAATCTTATCTATATCTTAGAGTTGCTGTATAAATTTCCGGCAAAAAAGCGCTATATATTGTAAGAAAAAGTTAACTTAAAATTGTGAGGCTTTTTTTTTTTTTTTTTTGATATTTTGCTTATACAGTCATGACTATCGTAATATGCTTGGTCACAGCGCTCGTATTTTCTTTTACCTCAAATTTAAAAACAGAAGTGGTTATCAAAACGTTTATTTATATGCATGGTCATTTAAAAAAAAGTGCAGCAATTTCTGTCAACGTCATGATGTTTCGGAGTTCCGCGATGTGACAAAATGGTCACGAGCACCTCCACATCATAATTTGGAATATATACTTTAATTTGTTAGTTTAGGGAAAAGTTAAATTTAATTGAAATAGTTTGGTCAAGCGCATGAAATTTGATATTTAATTATTATTATTTATGATATAATTAATAAATTAAAAATATTATTTAGCTTATTTATGGGGTAAAATACAGAGAAATTTAATGGAATTACGTTGCGCGTGCCTTATTAACTTTTGGGACTGATTTTTTTAAAATAAATTTACTGAAAGAAAAAATTTCAAGAAATTTCACCTGAGGCCAAAACAAATAATTTTGATAAGTTTAATCCACCAGATTGGTAACAAAGTTAATTAATTCTCAGTTTCTTGACTGAGGGAAAATTAATGTAAACATTATCTATCGCAGCTCTCGGTCTCTTCCTCGAGCTAGGTAGGTTAAGTAACTTGTTACGAATCTGGGGTAGTTTTACGAAGAATTTGGTTGATGTTCTTCTAATAATGTCCGAAACAGGTTCAATTTTGAGATCGTCATGTAAAATTTTTCTCCTGATATACCAGGGGGCATCTACAATCTTCATCAGGTGCCTATTTTGGGAAACTTGCAACCTCATAAATAACATTCCGCATTCAACGCAAATAAAATTTACTTTCGGAAATTGTTTATTTTATTTTTTGAGAAAGGCCTTTCGCAACACTACTCATGTCCACGATGTCAAATATTATTGTGTTGATGAATTCTTTATTGTGATCCTATCTCTTTCAATGCAAATTTGCTTTTTTATTACATTCGAAATATTATGCAAACGATTTATTATAAAAGGCTTTTGAATGCTAGCGAATGATTAATATTAGCTAAAGCAGAAAAATAATGAATAATAATTTGTTATAGAATCGTAAACTTCACGTTTTATTTACACTTTTTTTATGTTGAATTGTAATATACATCAATAAGATGAAGTTTGCAATTTTTATTATATAAACTTAAATTTTATCCCGAATAGAGCCCGAAATTATTTATGATGATTCTGTTAAATACGGTAAAATGCGTGACAAAATAATTTTCTTTCTTTTTTTTCCGTTTGTGAATCACAATTCATTTCAAATCAATTTTATTGATTAATTTTGATTTAAGTGTTCATGAACATCATTGCAAAGAGACAAAACTTACAATATTAATATATATTTATACAAAAAGTGTACCGCAAATATGATCTTTTAAAATTTCTCAAACACTCTATCAATGCACATAAGATTTTCTACTAAAACTTTCGTTAATTAATCTATAACAATCATATCTGAGATAATGTTCACAATAAAAGATCTCATCTATTCGGTTGAATTTTCTAGCTATTAATAAAAAAACAATTAACATGTACAAAAGCTTCGGAAATTTTATTTCAGAACGTTTCAGGCACACAGTTTGAAATATACGTTTTAAGGAATTGTTTTGTAATCCTATAAACTGTGGAATAAGCACGCTTTTTCCTTATGTAATATCCTTTATTGCTTAAAATAATATTAATTTCATTTATAATAAAATAACACGTTTACTGTGTTTTATTTAGTAACCTGCCTGGATTTTTAATGATTAATGTTAAATGTTAGATAACAAAAAACGTAATTATTAAACAATGCTTCATATATGTTTTGCAAATGACATTACGAGGTTTACAGTTCATTAAAATTCTAATGCCATTTTGTTATAATTTTACAAACAGAAAAGTATAAATTCAATGCCAAATCTAAACCAAAATTTTTTAAAATTTTTTTAATAAAATAAAACTTTTTTTAATCTTAAAATTACAAATATACTTAATCGAAGAAGGAAGTGCATAAAATTCACCATCACTTTTTCTGTTGCTGTAATAACAATCCATGCTTAGAATTGGTCCACATTCATTGTTAATTTCATCGTAGAAATTTGAAATACAGATACCATATGTGTTGCCGTCCAACGGTTCTAACCGTTTCATGATAATTTCCCCTTCTTTCTTTGAAACATGTTCATTTTTATGACCCTCAGGTTCATTAAGACATCTATTTTTATTGTATCTGTATTGTTTTATACCACTGAAAATCCTGCCTTTGAACCATTCATTTTAGTTTGATTAAATGTGATAAGCAATGGCATTACCATTTACTTCTCATTCAAATAAGGCAATAAATCACTTCTTCTCATGTCATAACATTATTATACGAAAATAACTAATATTAAATTTTAGAAATACCAAGGTTATACATTTAACACTATATTTAAAAAGAGAAAAAGATGTCATATTCGTGGTCACAGTCACTTATACAATCCAGCAATTATATACATTCTCACGCTTCTTTGTATAATATCGGTGTTGATAATGGGCTTCCAGTATCATTCGGAAAACTCCAGTGTCACGCAGATTATATGCAAATTAGGAGTCACTTCATCTTTTTATAGATTGTTTTTTAATATACCCTGATTGTGACTGCCCTTATGCCTATATACTTATATATAGTATCTCTATTATAGTTGAGTAATATTTTTTGAAATATTAAAAATAGCAATGATCCTATTATCGAGTTCTTTTTTAAATACTCCGATTGTGATTGCCTTTATGTATATATTCATATATATAGTATCCCTATTAAAGTTGATTAATGTTTTCTAAAATATTAAAAAAAAAACAATGATCTTTTTATTGATTTTTTCAATATACTCTGACTGTGATTGGCCTTAAAGTATAATACAAATATATAGTACAGATGATTAATGTTTTTTAAAATATTAAAAAAAATGATTCTTTGATTTTTTAAATATAATCTGATAATCTGACTGTGATTGTCGTTATGAATAATATATATATATATATATATATATAGTATTTCTAGTATAGATGATTAATGTTTTTAAATATTCGAAAACGCATATAATGTTTCAATTACTTTGCAGAAATAAGGAAAACCTGAACAGTTTTTCTTCATTTACTGATTGAATAATCGAAATCTTTACACAGGTCTATAATTTTATCATCAACGCTAAATACCGAATTTCATAGATGTAGAATGTTCTATTTTTGAACAATCAATAATCGACAGATAATCAACTATTTGACAGAGCGGGCTCAGAATTTGACGTAGTTATTTAAATATTTTGGCAAAATCTTTTACCAAATTTCATCCACCTAGTATTTTTAGAGCAATCTTGTTTATACGCATGTGATGGGATAATCAGCCACAATGATTTCCCTTATTAAGAATTTGACAGAAACCTATTGCAATATTAAAATTTGTAAATTTGACTTCTGAAGACCACTCTAAAAAAAAATATCGGTTTTAGGCAAATTTAAAAAGAAAAGTTTCAGTAAATTATTGGCTTTATTTATTTGACGGTTACAATAATTCGTTTACTAATTTTTTTCATTTTTGAGTTTTCGATTCGTAAGAGAAAATAAAATCAAGATTATTTTCATTGAAATAAGCGGGGAAAATTGTTAGTATTAATGAAGAATTAATAAATCCACTGTATACAATTCCTTAAAGCATATGAACTTTCCTTCTGGAAATTAACATTTATTTTTGCAATCTGAAATTATAATACATATTTTATTGATCGGATTAAAATGTTGTTGAAATCTATTTAAAATCAAACGATACTATATTTTTTTTCAATACAAAAGTGCTTTTTAGGTTCTTATTGATTAAAATTCGCTTTCACCTGAAAATAAAATTTCCTCTTTAAAATAAAACCAGATAAATTTATTAACTTAAAAGGCCATTACACGAATTAGTTCGTAACAGTGAAACAAAATTTCACCAATGCATCAAATTCGTAATAAAAATATCTGTGAAAATTTGACTGAAATTTTTGGGACAGAAACAACCATAGAGAAAAATTCTAAGATATTTTTTTAAAAATTATAAAATGCGTAAATTTTGAAATAAAAAACCCTGTTGAAATGAATAGGATATGAAAAGGAATATTAAAGCTGGAGACTAAACTACATCACGCTTGACTAATTTTTTGGAATCATAATGAAACAAAACGAAGAAAATGCAATTATTATTGTTAGAAATCTGAGTTTTACTAAATATTTGGTTCTTAGTAGATTGGGATTTTTCAGACGGAGTTTTCAGCGAAAGAAATTTTTTTGTATCTCAAAAATTCTGCAAATTCTGGAATGAAATCTAATATGCGAATTTTTGGAACACAAATTTTTGAACAAAATTTGAAAAAGACATATTGGATCGAATTATTAAAAACATCTCGATTTTCGAAATGTTAAAATCCCGAGATATAAATTAGTAATTATGTAAATCAGTTTTTTGATCAAAATAAGCCTATCTGTTTGAGCTATTTCTATCAAATTCAGTTTTGTAATAATAAATGCTTAAGTTACAAAGTAGTCCGTCCCCCCCTTTTTTTTTTGACGACTATACATAAGATGATGTACTTAAATATGACGGCAAACGAATCAGAATAAAATATACGTTGACGTGATTGAACATATTTTTCTAATTAGAATAAAATGAGATGATAAATTTTAGATTAAAATTAATTTAAATGTTTTTTAACATATTCATCTTGAAATTATGTTTTTTCTAAGAATTGACATGTAATTTTTTAAAAAAGAAATTATAAAAATGCGTTTTGTATTACTTAGTTTGTCCAGAATGATCTCCATTTTAATGAAAAATTGAATTTCATACAATTTGTCTAATTAACTTGTTTTTACATTTTAAAACTTATTTCATTATTATAGCATTCTGAAAAAAAGAAAAAAACATTAAACATAAAAAATTCGCTCGCTTCAAAATAGAGTGATTTACTGGAAGATTAAAAGCGATACTTTCTACTTGAGCAAAGTGCAGACTGAGAGGTATTTTGAGCATCTATGACTCGGCACTCGATCAATTTATGACTCCTCCCCAACCACCTAACTTTTGCTTCATTTTCTTACCCATAATTTCTCTTATACGTTACGTTTTTAATTATGTTTTCATATTTCGATAACAGAAACACATCTGGCGTACGTTACTTCGTTACAAGTTACTCGTCTAAAGAAGAAATATCGATAATTTTTCAAAAATATGTTGCTGATAATTACAATTCAAAATTTTGATCCATTTACGAGGTAATGTTGCTTTTTTAATGATAATTTAATTCCATTTTTTATGGCTAGTTTTAGGAAAGAAATATTGGTAATTTTTCAAAAATACGTTGTAGATAACATGAATTAAATATTTTAGTTCACTTACAAGGTACGTTGCTGTTTTAATGAAAGTTCTATGGAATTAATTCTATTCTTTTGATGATGTTTTTTCTTTAACACTGTTCATTTTTGAACTGATGAGCCGCGCTGACTAGGCCCAAACATGTTAAAAAAATGCGAAAAAAATTTCATTATCAGTGTTTGAGAAAAACGACGTGAGATTGCGAGCTACAATGTGAAGGACTCTATTCTAAGGCAAAATTTTCATGATTACTATTTTTCTAAAAGCAACGAAATGCAGAAAGAAGCGATGAAGACAATAATTGCAAACACGGTATTGTTATTTTTTTAAAAAAAATTATGTTTGAATTATTGAAATGAGATCTTTTCACTTCAAGAATTACGGTTGTTTGAAAAATATTGTAAATAATCGAAGAGGGATATCCCCAGATAAAAATCGTCATTGTCATTTTTCCATTTGATTGCATATAAATAGACGTAATACTAAAAAGAAAAGAAAAAAAACTTTTGCGACTGACATGAGGAGTTTTGACTTACGTAGAAGTGCAGTAGGCGTTGTATTTCAGAGGATTATTTGCACTTTCTAATATTATGTAAGCATTCACAGAAATAATACAGTGCATTTCTATAAACTTTTTATTTTCCTAATAAACAGATTGAAGAGGTTTCTAAGCAAAACCATAAGCAAGGTTTAACATGTTAAGCTGAAGGTTTAAACATGTTTGGTGTAAAATCCTTTTTCTATTGGCATTTCTCCTCTGAAAAAAAAGAGGAAAAAAGAATTAAGAACTATGTAATGATACTGTGAAAAAGTATAAACTTATTTAATAACAATTACATGACCACAACCGTTGTCTGTTATACAGTCAAGGAACTATACCTACGGCCTTTTGCGCCCTTAGAAGAATCACCAAATGAGGCCTCTCGTTTACTAAATTGGTTAATTTAATTTCACACTTCACCATTTTTTAAATTTATTAATATGTCAATAATTTGTATAAAGTTAATTTTTCATTTTAGTAATTTTATGAAAATTACATATTTTTGTTTTTGCTTATTAGCATTCACACAATATTCTTTCAGCATATACTCACTGTTTATGAATACTGTAATAACTAAGTGATTGTTATGAAATAAATCGAAACCTTACCAATTTTACAAGACAAAGTTAATATTATACAGTATTTTTTATTCGAAGTATTTGTTTTTATTTGACAAATTGTTTACTTTGTTAATAATGCCTTTTTAGTCGATTTGATTGCGCCCTCCTCAGCTGAGCGGTCTCCTTCATCTGCCTACATGTAAATCTGCAACTTAAATATTCTTAATACTCCTGTTTGTAGAAAATGTGACCTTGAACCGCTTACAGAAAATACACAGACTATAAAACAATTTTTAATTTTCACGTCTAAAACTTAAATCTAGCTTTAACTGCCATGTATATTTTTTAAAAATATGTATATTCATTTAAGCTTTATTTGCTGTGTTATATTTCATTATATAATTATCTTATTTTTATATTATATTTGTTTGTAATATTGGATAAGGAGCACTAAAACTCCAGCAAAATTTTACAATAACTCAAATTTATTCTGTCTTTTCAATTGAATACAATTCACACTTAATAATTTAACTTAATCTTAAATGAAAATTAACAGAAAATGCACTCCTTGAAAAAAACAATCTTGTATGCAGGCAGTTGAATTCTATTAATTATGAAGATGGCAGCTTAAAACATAGATTATATCCTCTCGTATCCAAAACGTTTAGGCACTTAAGTTACACACACATTGAAAATTTTTGCTCTATTAAACTGCTATGTTAAATGAAAAGATAATTCCTTTCTTTCAGAAATAGTCAGTTTATTATGAGCTACATTAAGTATAATTACGAGTTACATTAAAGCAACACTAAGTCTATTTTAAGGGAAAGCTTGTAATTTTGAACCGTGGTTAGATGGCAAGGGCCATTCACACATGCGCCGGTAATCCTCTTTATATGCAGTATCACCAGTGTGCTTGTAGCCAGTTATATGGTGTTTCTTGACTAGAATCGAGCACTGAATTTGAAACTCTCTGGCTAAGAAGACAGGCCATCCCTTATTATTATTATTTTCTATTCAAAAAAATTATTCAAGTTAGTTTATTTCTCTAAAGAATAGCTATAAACTTTCACTAGGCGCAGTTACATGCGATATAAACGTGTATTTCTTATATCTTCCTCGTATTTCATGACCAATCACTTTTTGCTGAAGTGTATAAAAAGAATATTTTCATATTGGTAAATTAAAAAATAAAACCATGAAAAACTGCAAATAAACTCTTAAATCAATTGCATAGCCCCTTTATAAGATTTATAATGCGTGATTTCAATATCAAAAATGTTTTACTCTCTCATGCATTGAAGTATTTTTTTTAAATATAAACACTTCAATCAAGATTTTGAAACAGTGCATAAACGATGGCACATCTCAAATAAAAAGCATTCTAATTCTTGTAACCACTGTTTGATTTTTCATTTTGAAATTAAATTTGAGATTATATCCAAAATCGTTTCTTATAATATTTAAAAAAAAAGTATAGATTTTGATGGATGATTTCCGAAAAAAATATGATAACTACTCTCTATATAAATTTCAAGTAAAATTATGATTGCAGAATTCAGAGAAATCTGCAATCAATTACCCTTATTATAGATTTTCCTAATACAATTATTCAAGTAGATTGCATGTAATTCTGTAAAAATGAAAATTTTAAATCGAGGTAGATGATAAAGGAAGCAAAGTAGTTCTTTAAACATGTGCAGCAAATTATAAAACTGATTGAAGATTAAATTAAAACTTACATTTTCAAAAGTTTTGGAAACTTTAGATTTCCTAAATTGCGAACAAAAACTCGGCAATAAATACAAGTAACGCCCATCTTCATCATCTTGACCGTGAAGGAAAGTATATTTCCATTTTCGGTCTTTACTAGATGCTCTCCATCGAACCAATCTTTTCTGTCCATATACACGTACATGGAAATTAATTTGCTTGAGGAATATAAAAACAAAAAAAATTATTTAAGTCCTGTTAAAACACAATAAAAGAAATAGTTCATAAAAAGTATTTAGATTTTTTTTTCCAATCCATATGTCCTATAAAATAGATATGTTCGCAAATTTTTAAAGATCAATATTTTAAATATTAATGGCAGTGTTTCGCTAGTAATCTTTTCCTTTTCAATAAAATTTACCTTATTTTTTTAAAAAAAGGTTGCTAATCTGAAAGTCTGCGATGAACTAAATTTTTTTTCAAGCAACTTTTTCATATATAAAGAACTTTGTCATTCAGACATTGAGGCGAAACTACATTGTATCGTATGGGTATCCGCTTTGACACATCATTGACATAATAATAATTACAAGAAAAGAAAAAATAAATGGTCGAGTATTAAAAAAAAAACCTTTCTAGAAGAAAAAAAAAATAGACAAACCGTCCCCTCCCCGAGCAAAAACAACAACAAAAGGAAACCAATAAATTTTCAAAAATATTATCTTCCAAATTGTTTTAGAATTCATCTTTTCAATAGGAGAAAAAGAAGGAGAAGGAAAAGAAAAGTGTGATAGTGGACTTAATTTATATTTTTCGTTTATCTCTATTGCTAGTGGGAGATTTGGGCATTTACAGGGCCTAGGCAGTGCACATTATGAGCCCTCCCAACCCCATTTCATAAAAACTGGTAAATTTTTTTCATATGTAAGCTGCAATATTTTTTCCAACATATTTTTAACTCACATAACAGTTATTATAAATTTCTTGAAAGACGCACCACAAATATTTGATATGATGTCTTTAAATATAAATAAAAGCCTTTACTTACAGGGAAATAAAAAATTCAAACTGTTCTTTAACAAACATAGTAGTTTAATTGCTTGGAGACAACTGGCAGCATATGTGAAAACCACATTCGAAGTATATACTGAATAACATATGTATTCTACCAGTGGGTTCTTATTTCTAATCAAAGATTAAAGCCCGTTTTATTGACCTATTATATTGCTAGTATTATCAGAAAATGCCGTCTCATATCGTTAGTTGAAACATTAAACTGAAAAAAGTGTCTCTAAAATTAATTCTCCGTTTTAATTGTTGTACGATTACTTAATTGCATGAATTTAATAAATATTTTTACAAGATTGTCATTAAATATAATGTGTCGAAGTACAAAAGTTAACTGATCTGAATGAGCCATGAGTGGAGTGGAGTCAGTTTTTATGGAATAATATTTACTTTGCTTTGGTTCCACTTTTTATTTTATTTACCACTTTTTTGTACTGAAGAACTATGAATTCATCGACTGTTATTTTTGATAAATAATTGGTTTGACCTTGACCAGGATAGACATGCTTTTTTACGTAATTTTTTTTTAAATCCTAATATTATGAAATTAAATCGAAAATTCCTATAATATTTTCTTCTTGGATTGACAAAAAATCTAATTTTTCCTTTACTTCGAAATACTAAACTACTAACACTAAAAAATTCTATTAAATGCAAATATGTTCCAAAACACCGTGCCGTGCTTAACTTCTTTTGAACACATTTGATATATTGTAGAATCAATTTTTCCCAAAGTATTACATCTCCGATTAAAAATAAAATAATATATAAAATATTATTTGGCCTCAGTACTCATTATTTTTTTCCCCCGAGTTCTGCAATTCGTGTGCCATTCATTCCTCCATTCTTTAAAACTTTCAGTAAAAAAATACATAGTAATCAGAACAAGTATGTTTGGTTAGTAAATATCCATAAATTTTTACTTCTGTTAAATGCTTTGGTGCACTTTTTAGGTATTATCTAAAGACTCAGCTTTTAGCAAATTCCAAGTTCTGTTAACTTCAAATGGCTTAATATTTATTAGAAATTATCGATTGAACGCTGTTTGAAATTTAACTGTCGATCTTTCATTCCGGATTTTAGAAACCCTCTTCACACAAAGAAATCCAGAAAAAGATTTTTTTTTTAATATTTCTGGATTTTTTTCAAGATTATGAGTGTCATTACCATTGAGTAAGTTTCATTTTTTCGAATTATCACTTAATAATACCTGACACTTTTCAACAGAAATAAACTATTATCATAAGTAGCATTGACCTAAACCCATTAAAAGCCAATAAGCCATCTATTAATCATGGTAACAACTAACGAGGTTAGGGTTTATAGGTTAGAAGACATCGTTCTGGGCTTGAGCAGAGTTATGGCGCCGTCTGTCTTGACTGATACAAGCCTTTACTTACAAGCTTTTACTCTGCCTTTACTCTCCAAAGTTGATTTTCTAATCACTGAAACTCCGGCTTCTTTTTAATTTTCACTTCTGACTTGCATAAAGAACATCATTAAAGAATATTAAAAAGCTATTAAAGTATTATTAAAGACATTAACGAACTCCTACGCCTGCTATTTCAAATCATGTTTTAGATACACACACATACATATATGTAAATTTTTTCAATTGACCTTCCTACAACCCTAAGCAGCTGCCTAGTCGGAAATCTGTCACTGTAAACCCAACTTTTTATTCGTCAGAGATACATCTTCTAGAGTTTACATGAAGATGATTTGGCTGTTTAATTCAGCCTATTATGTCTAATGATTTTCTAATTATTATTTGTTTTCAAAGAATGTTTCAAAGAAGTTTTTCATTAAAAATAAAACCTATATTCTCCGCTCATAAATGTTCAGAGGTAGAAAAAAATATTTTTACTTACTCCTGTACAACTTCGAATTCCTCTCTGTTTTTGCAACGGACTTTGAATATGGTTTCAGGTTGATTATTGCCGCCTCTTATTGTTTTGAGTCTTCTGACAGTAAAAATGTAACAAAGTTTTCTGGTTTTATTTTCTGCCATTATTTCCTTCAGTAAAAGAAAACGGTCATTTATTACAAAGAAAATAAATGTATGCCTTCTGAGAAAACTTTATCAAAAAGATTATTATATTTATACAAAAACACATTAAAACATAAAATTATTGGAGCATCATTTAATATGTGAATAAAACGACTACATTAAATATTTTTCTGTAAAATGCAAATCTCTTAGAAATAGAAATAATGAATAAAATTTGAAATAAAATCTGTCCAAAAAGTAATGTCATGGAATTAAGAAAGATGTTCAGAAAAGTTTCTTATGGGATTCTGTGAACTGTTTTCTTAAATAATGGCCCCCAACATTCATTAGCTTCGTTTATAAAATAGGTACTTTAAAAAAACTGAAGTCTATTTATATTGATATTGTTGAAAATGAGCTAACAAATGCACAAATGCTCCGCAACAAATAGGTTGTTACTTTTGGAACACACTGCATAAGATAAGGAAAACTTAATTTATTTCAGAAGGTTAAACCAAGGTCTAGGTATAGTAATTAGAAAAAGATAATTCAATGAAACATTTGCGATATCTGTAAGGAGAAACTTTTTTCAGCTAAAGATGAGCTTCCCAGGGCACTGAATCTTTTTCTAGTCGCGACTCTCTTATTGGTGGAAGGAAAGAAAAAAAAAAATTCACGATTCCGTTTCAGCCATCAAAGCTTTCCTGTTCATTTTTTCCCAAGTTCTCTTCAACCCCCCCCCCTCCTCTAAAAAGACGACCCTTTAAGGAATTACAACTAAAATCAAATTTGATTAAAAAGCTATTTTACAAATATTAATGAAATCTTTAAAATCGAATTCATTTCCTTAATACATTTTGATTTAGACACGAGAAAGAAATTTCCTGGTCGTTCTTTAAAAAGTAACAATATGTTAAAAATGTGATTAAGATTTCAATTTACAAATAAAATTTCTGTCAGCTCCTCTAACGTTTATGATTGTGTTTGATATTCATATTTTTACAAGAAAAGTTATTTCTACATTGAATTTCATTAATAGGCATATATATTCGAAAAAAATATTTTCTTTCTTTTTGAACAAGCCCAATGCACGTATAAAAGCATAATAATTATTATTAGTTTAAAACGAGACTTTGTTGTTATTAGTAATAATTTAAAGACAGAATTAATTTAACCGACTTTCACAGCAAATTCGACATTCTGCTGAGGATTCTAGGCCTCATTACTCCAGAATACTTTTTTAGAAACTGAAGCTAATTTTTGAAATTAACATTTAGCAAGCATATTTACGTTACAGAAAAGTAGATTATAATTTCCTTTCATGATTTGAAACTCTTAGGTAGGGTAAATATTTCACGGAAAACATGACAGAGCTGGTCCAATATTAAAATTGAGAATATGTGAACTTTTTCAATTTAAAAGAGAATGGGTTTTCAAGAGAACTGAGTATTCCTACAATATTCTCAGTATCTGATTGTGGTTTAAAAATTAAGAAGGCTTTCCCAGTAGTTCTCACACAGTTTCAAACCGGTATGCCAATGCAACAAACCCCTAATTAGTAATTCACTTTTTTAAATTGATCTTTTGATTGCTTTTTGTCACATAAATAAATATCTTTTCCTTCCAAATTTTTAAAACAATTTCTTACTTAATGATGCGAAATTCTGTTTGAAAAATAATAAACGGCATTAAAAAAAGTTATTTTTCATCAGTAAGGTTTGTAAGGATCTTCTATAGCATAAAGTCATTTTTCTTGACTGACATTCCTTGCATGTGTCTTATGAATTGATAACAATAGTTATATTTATAATACTTAGCGTTCTTAATTATTTATATTTTAGAAAAGCATCACCGTAATAGCATTAAAAAACACCGGAATAATTTAGGACATTTTATCGAAACAGGAATAGCTTGGGGCACATTTTCATTACTTATAATTCGGGAAATCTTGCCAACCTGCTCTACACGTTTTCTTTTAATAATAAGTAGGTAGCCAATTCAAACAAATAGCTAAAAACAGAAGTGGATAGCGAGAGAACAATCATGTAATGTTAACGGACTTGGAAAAAGTTTTCGGGAGAAATATCCACCAGGCAGCACTAATCGATAACATTTCGCTAAGATGCTTAATTTTTGCATCCATTTCACACTACGCATCCTGGATCAGATATATTATTTTAAGTTTATTATTGTATGCAAATACTTTCAGACTATTTGTTTTATTTATTTTGTAATTTTTTTTGCTTTGCTTTAGATTTTTGTTTAACACTTTAAATGTGTCATTATCTATAATTATGCATATACATGTATCGATAGGCATATAAATAATTTTAATTAAATTATTACATGCAATGATTTAAATTAGAAATTTAATCATTTGTGTGATTAATTTTATCATAGTTTTGAAACTACAATAATTAAAAACAAAAATTTACACTATTATAAATATCAGCTTAGTAAAAAAAAATTATTTTGTTTTATTATCATTTTCTCCTATTTAATCATATATATATATATACATATCGAAACGAAATAGTTTCGGAATCGTAACTAAAAATTATTTCTTATTCAAACTAAAAAACCAAAAAAGGAACAGGAAAAACTTCATAGTATTAAACTTCATAGTATGCAAAAATTTCATAAAAGTCCATTAAACATTAATAAACTTAAGACTTATGACTTCGAAAATTTATACACCAATCTACCTCATGAAAAATTAATACAGGTCTGCACTTTTATATATGACGAATATTTAAATGAAAATGTCATTCCTAAAAATAACTGGCTAGAGTTATGTAATTTTAATATTACTGAAAATTACGTTTTTAATGGTATTAATTTTTATAAACAAGTTAAGGGAATTCCAATGGGAACTGCTTTCTCCATTGCTTTAGCTAATATTTTCCTACATTACAATGAGAAAAAATAATTAAATGTAATTTAATAAACGGGTGGAGGTATATTGATGACCTACTTTTGATAAACGTCGACAATACTAATATTGTTAGTAATTGCTATCCAAATGATTTAATTCTAACAGAAACAAATAAAATCAACTTGAGGCTACTTTTCTGGATTTGAAAATCGAAATTGCTAATGATAAAACAACAGTTGGTATCTACGATAAAAGGGATTAAATCAACTTAAAAATTACAAAACAATATAACTATCATTCCAATCTAAACTCTAAAAATTTCAAAAATCTAATTTTCTCACAAATTAACAGGATCAAAAGGGTTTGCAATAACACTAATTCCTATATTGAGGCATAAAATAACACCATTAAAAATTTAATTAAAAATGAATTTCCTAAAAATTACTGTAATGTCAACTTTTTAATTAAACAAGGTATGGTTTGGGATTAATCCTTTACCTAAAATAATTTTTTTTCCAATTATAACACAAGGAATATGATGATAAGTTTAATTAAGGAATATAATAAACTTATATATCTGATTTTAGATTCATTTATAAATTTTACCTTATTTTAGATTCTCCGTCAAGTCACTCATGTATTGCTTTAACCCTCTATATTTTGCAATTTATTTAAATGTATATAATTTTCAATTTTCATCATATTGTTGTTTGAATTTTTGTATTACTGATTACTTCATGAAAAATAGCATTGATTTTCAATAATGGCACAATGTATATTATATTTCATGTATATTTGGTTGTAAGCTTTATTTTGAACTCTCTATCTTGTCAATCTAGAGTTCTATTACTATTCTGCAAATTTTTTTCCCAAAATCTCTTTAATTATATTGTTTCAGTTTTTGTACTATTAATTAGTCCAGGAGATTCAGAATTTGTTACGCTTTTTATTTTTAATAATTTGTATGCAATGGCAATTATATTCATGTTGCCTGATTTTCAGATATTTTAGAGAATTAATCTTTTTTCTTTTTTTTTTTCTTTCCTTGATTTTTATCTTTACTACTTATACATTGTAAAACTTTTGCAAATTTTACATTAAATTATACTCATAATAATTTACTTCATAATTTCAAAATTTGTTTTGTGATTTTGATATTTGAAAAATGTTTATATTTATAACTTAGTGCAGTATTCATCTTATATTTTGTAAAGAGTAATCAGATGCATTTTGTATTTATGATGTCTGTAATAAAAATTTCAAAATTGTTTATAATTCTTCTAATTTATTATTCTCATTCAGTTTTACATTTCAGTACACTTTTTCTTTCATTTAGCTTAGAAAAATTTGAAGTAAAAGTATCAAAATATTTATTGATTAAAATAAATAAAATGAATCTGATGATATAAGAAATGTCTTATAATTTTTCTATAAAAACTCTAACATTTTGTTATGGCAACATAATATATCTTATCAGATTTTATGAAAATATAAAATTATTAATATTTATAATTCATAATTTCAAACAAAAAAGTGAAACTTTTATTTAAATTAGAATGTTCAGAAATCAATTTTTTAAAAACATATTTGTATTATTTAAATATATTTGAAACAATGAGATAGTAAATTAAATTCTCTGAATTAAAAAAAAATTGCCGAAAAACCTTGGCAGCTACACCATTAGTCCTGGATAGACAAGATTTGAAATCATATGAGTCATTAAGATTTTTTTTAAAAGAAGAAATGGTTAATAGTTATTCTTGGATTACTGATTAATTTTGTTTCTGATAAATGCATATGAATCATGGTGGTGAAAACATGTAGATTTTCTATTTTATCTTACTTACCTAACTACAGAAAACTATTTCAGAAAGACAAGACCAAAATAGTTATTCCATGATTAACTCCCTATTGAGTATATAGTTATGTTAAATTTTATCTAAATATTGTTTATTTTTAAGAATCTAAAGAATTTGGGGAGGGGATCTTATTAAATTTCACTTTTGTCTCTCTTGATAAATATTTTATTATTAATTTATACTGATGATTTTTTCCCAGTTATCTTTCTCTGGTGCTTCCATAATAAAGACTTCAGTATTCATCAAACATAAAGTATATGCAGTAACAAAAAGTGCAAATGTTTCTAAAGAAACTCCTTACCACCTAAGGAAAAAAAATGCAGCTGCAAAATAGTTCACGTTTATCACAGTTAATTTGACAAATGGCATTTTTTCTTTGCCAGAGCTGAATTTCAAAACTATAATTCATTATTATTATTTTTTCAATTATTTATTAGACTGAAATAAAATTTAAGGAATGATTGAAATCAGTAGAAGTATATCCCCTTAAATTCTTTGCTCAAAAAAAGTTTTAGATCAAATTTTTGTTTCATTGATAGGACGTAGATACTTATTATATTTAAAATTATTATGTACACAAAGTACTTTTATTGCAAAAATAGTTAGAGTGATTATTTCATTAAAAAATATATTGATTACTACATGGAATCCTTAATTGGAAGATTTATTAAATTATTAGAAAAATTAGGAAACATGATGTAAATAATCCTGGTTTTTATGAACTAGGATTTCGATGATAGCTGGAATCTTTAGTATTATATATAATTATTGTATTTTTTATTCTCTCTTCAAATTATTACAAAAATAAGATCTGGAATTTGTAATTTTTTATCAGCTCATCTTTCAATTAAAAAAAAAGAAGAAAATTTTTTAACTAAAATTCTCAACAAAAGAAGATATGAAGAAAAACAGCAGCTTCAATTAATATGCTGGTTGATACTTCCTTGTTGCTCAAAAGCCCTTTTTAAAATGATTTCAAATGTTATTCTCAGAAGTTCTCAAAGGAAGATAAATTTCTTTAAGTTTTCTAAATTATTATATTAAATTCATAGATATGGGTATTTGATTACTAACATTTTTAAATAAAGCATTTAAAAAAAATAAGGTTAACCTTTATTTCACTTTAAAGATAAGAAAAGAAAACATAACCATACTTTCTTAACTTACATCCTTAATATAGTACTGAAGACACATTAATTTTAAGGTCATTTTTCAGGAAGTTTCATTAAATATTTTACAAACCAAAAAATCAACCCTATTTTTAAAGTTTGAATTATAAAACATTTTTATTTATAAAATACTTTTTTAATTAACTTTAAAAATACGTTGGGAAAAAAACGTTCCTACTTTTTATATGAGTTGTAAATGATAAAATTTTTTTTTACGTTTTTTATTTTCTAAACACGTAAAAATTCTTCATCCTGATGATGCTCCTGACGTAAGCGGATAGCGAGAGAACGATCATGAAACATAGTGAATATTACTCATTTTCTCCAGTAACATCGGAGCACGCGCAGAGACACTCATTCCAGTTCAGAAAATTTCTAAAACCGTTAACATTGCATGATAGTTCTTTCGCTATCCGCTTCTGCTAAAAATATGGGGGGAAATAATGAGGAGCTAATTAAACAATATCGATTTTATTCAATTGATAGAGTAAAGGGAAATGGAGTCAGAAAATTTGGATTGATTTCTGTCATTTTCCTTTAATTTGGCTTTAAAAACATGGAAATTTCTATTAAAATTTTAAATCTTCTGGTCTTCCTGGACACATGGTCTTTTATAGAATGGGCTAATAAGGCTGCAAAAATTTGCTTTAGTATTTTAAATAGGAAGCAAAAACTTTATTTAATATTAATTGTTTAATATTAAAAGAAAGCTTTTAAATTGGCAATGTAACGAGACTACTCTCCATTTTCTAATGTGCACGTCAACATACAAACTGGTTCAAAAAATGTTCATACAGAGACGGTCATTGAGAAAATTCTACGCGATGCATATCGTAAATGTTACTTACGTTATAAACGATGAAGCTGATACTTGCACATAGATGCCTAATAGGCATGTAATCAATGTTCAAATACTAATTCTGTAATCACGCTATCCGAAATCTGATAAGTGTAGTAGGCTTATTTTGAATTCAATAACATTATTTATGTTGACAGTGCATATAAGTTTCAGCAGTTAATAACAGAGAGGCCATTATTTCTGCTATTTGAATTTCCCTAAATTTTCCTTGATATTTCCATAATTTTAAATTTTTCTTCATTTTTTTCAAATGTATTATTAGAAAAGGAAATCACTGCATCAAAATAAGAAACATTATTACAATGATATCAAGGACACGCAGTATGACATCAAAATTGCATTAACTTTTAGATCACCACCCACAGAAAAGAAAAATCACCAATATTCTGGCTGAATGCTTCACTCGTAACATATAGTAAAAAGTGGAGAATAGTTCTTATTATTTTTGGTTGCATAAAAAGAGAAGTGTTTTAGAAGTATAAATTTTAAAATGACAGTAGAAATGATTTTTTAAATGTTTTGTCACAATTGGTTTCATTGTATTCATTTCACTGTGGCATTGGTTCTTCATAAACATCATATATTGAGAGTGCATATAAGTTTCATAATAACAGTGTAGCTACTATTTCTAATATTTGAATTTCGATGAATTTTCTTTGATTTTTACAGATTTTTTAAAAAAAATTCCTGATTTTTTTCTGTTGAATTTAATATACTCAAAATGGTGCTACTTTATTTTTTTTTCAATATTTATTTCACAATATGTTCTTAATTGTATCTGAGAAATTGTTCTCTTTTTATTAAAATCAATGTAAAATAAAATTTAATGATCTGAAAACAAAACGGAAAACATTCTTTTCAAGTATTGAATTTGAATTAAACTTCAGTTATTTAAAATACCACCCTTTTTTGCAAATACATTAAAAAACACTCAAAGTCGCATGCCACTCTAAACCGACCTTTAGCTATCCAATCATATATCAAAACTGTTTGCTAGGAATTTATTCATGAAAGATGCAGTAAAAAAACATATGCACATTGATAGAGGGCTTAAGAATGAAATTATTTGTTTCCTATCCTTATTTGTTACGAACCCACAAAACAGAATTGTACAATAATTCTATAAAAAGAAAAAAAAATCTTTTAAAATTAGAAGAGTGAAGAAGTTTTCAGCTCATTAAATTTTATTTTACATTGATTTTATTTAAAGGAGTAAAAAAATTTCTCATATACAGTTAAGAACATATTATGAAATAAATGAAGGAAAAAAATTAATCAGTATCATTTTGAGTTTTTTAAATTTAACAGAATAAAAACATTGAATTTTTTTTCAAAAATCTGGAAATAGGGGAAATTCAATTATCAAAAATAATGGCTACCCTATTATTCTGAAACTTATATAGACTCTCAATATATGATGTTTATGATTAATCAATGCCACAATGAAATGGAGTTTCACAAAAATTTACAAAATTCGTTCCTACCGTCTTTTAAAAATTTATACTTCTAAAGCACTTTTCTTTTTATGCAACAAAAAATAATAAGAACAATTTTTTTCCTCTATGTTAAAGTGAAGCATTCAGCCAGTATGCTGGTGATTTTTTTTCTGTGGTTGGTGTGTTAAACATTGCTGCAATTTGGATATCATACTGGCTGTCTTTGATATCATTGTATAATTTTTCCTATTTTAACGCAGTTACTTCGTTTTCTAATTTTATAAGATTTTTTCATTTTTTATGGAGTTATTGTATACTTCTGATTTGTGTGTTGGTGAGCAGTATGGATAGGAAACAAATAATTTCAATGTTAAGCATTCTGTGAATGTGCAAGTGATTTTGTACTGCATCTTTTATGAGTAAATATGAACAAGCAGTTCTGATATATGACATGTTACCTAAAAGTCGGTTTAGCATTAGACTTTTAGTATTGTTTTATATATTTGAAAACAAGAGAGGGTTTTATTTTTAGAGAGAAGATTTTACATAACTGTAGCTTATCTGAAATCCATTAACTGATAATCAGCATACTGGTCGAATGTTTCACATGTAACATACTGAAAAAAGTGGAGAAAGGTTCTTATTATTTTTTGTTGCATAAAAAGACAGCAGGAATGAATTTTATAAATTTTTGTAGCAATTGGTTTCATTGTATTCATTTCATTAGGGCATTGTTTCATCCTAAACATCATATGTTGAGAGAGCATATAAGTTTCATAATAAAGGTGCCCATTATTTCTGCTATTTGAATTACTTTCATAATTCCAGATTTTTAAAAATAATTTCCTCACTTTTTTTTCAGATGTATTTAATATCCTCAAAATGATGCTGCTTTATTCTTTTCTTTATTTATTTCACAATATGTTCTTAACTGTAGGTGAAAAATTATTCCAGTTTTTTAATTAAAATCAATATAAAATAAAATTTAATGGTCTGACAACAAAACATCATTTTCACTTACTGAATTTCAATTAAAATTCAGTTACTTAAAATTCCTCCCTTTTTTGTAAATATATTAAACAACACTAAAAGTCGCAAGAAACGTTAAGCTGACTTTTAGCTAACCAGTGATATATCAGAAATATTTGTTCAGATTTACTCATAAAAGATGCAGTACAAATACACATGCACATTGACAGAGTGCTTAAGAATGAAATTATTTGCTTCCTATCCAAATTGTTTACCAATGCACAAATCAGAATTGTACAATAATTCTATTAAAAGTAAAAAAAAGAAAAAAAAATCTTTTAAAATTAGAAAAGGAAATCACTGCATCAAAATAAAAAAAAACATTATACAATGACATGAAGCATAGCCAGTTTGATATCAAAATTGCATTAACTTTTAGCTTAACAACTATAGAAAAAAAATCACCAGCATATAGGTTGGATGCTTCATCTATAAGATACAGAAGAAAGTAGAGAATGGTTCCTATTATTTTTTATTGCATAAAAAGAAAAGTGTTTTAGAAGTATAAATTTTAAAAAGACAGCAGGAATGAATTTTGTAAATTTTTGTGACAGTTGGCTTTATTGTATTCACTTCATTGTGGCATTCATTCAACTTAAACATAATATGTTGAGAGAGCATATGAGTTTCATTATATCAAGGTGGCCATTATTTCTGCTATTTGAATTTTCTTCACATTTCTAGATTTAAAAAAAAAATTCCCTGACTTTTTCAGATGTATTTAATATCCAAAAATTGATGTTGCTTTATTTTTTTTTATTTATTTATTTCACAAAATGTTCTTAACTGTATCTGAAAAATTGTTCTACCTTTTTAATTGAAATCAATGTAAAATAAAATTTAATGAGTATATAAAATATAAAAGTAAGACAAATAATAAAGTGGTCATTATTACCGGTATTTTATTTTTTGTACTACTTTATCTAAATACTAGTTTGCTTGAATAAATATTTTCTATATTATGAATGAAAATATATATTTGTGTAACAACAACATAAATAATTTTCAAAATGTTAAATGAAATACAAAGAAATCACCAATGAAAATTATTATTCTGAATATTAAGTAAAATATTCTGTTTTTGCAATCGATAATTTAATTCTCAGAATTAATTATACATACGATCTGGAAGGTGGAAGTTGGGTTTTCAAACTCCTGTTTTGAAAAAGCGACGATTTGCAAAATTTACCAGAGAACACGTAACCTTTTTACTTGGTCGTCCGTTTTATGGAGGAGATAAATTTCATTGGACTATAAATAACCAAATTTTTAGTCTCGTTACTGATGGGGCGTAAATTTCTCCAGAACAGTACACTATTATTTCTTAAAATTAACCTGCCTAGACTACAATCGTACGCTCTTTCATTATACCATCACTTAAGTACTAAGAAAACACAAACAACGGCAGCAATAAACAATCGGAAAACAAAACACAGAGAATAAACACATAGAAAGTCTTTCCCTGATTACAAGCTGTATAATATACCTTTAAAGACAGAAATAAAATTTCTTTTCCATTGCATAGCCTTGTTTTTCTAAATCATTGAACAAGTAATAAAGTTGGTCCATATGTGAAAACGATATGTCCAGGAGGGAAAAGCTAATTTTTAAGGAAACGACACTGTGAGGGGAAACAGATGAAATATTGTTATAAACAAGTGTAATTACTAAATAAAGTAATGAAGTGTTTCGAAAATAATATAATATTGTATATCTAGTTACATAACAATTTTTAAACCTTGGCCTGAAAAAAAATGGCGCATATAAAGTTCAAATTAATACAAGCTTTGATAAATTAAGTAAAAGACCGAATATATTATAAATGTCAATAACACAGCATTTACTTACAATAAATTACTTACTTACGGGAATTCAAGACAGTTGAAATAATCAAATCACTGATTGTAAATGTTAACTCGAAGTAAGAATTACTTCGTCTGACGATTACAAAGAAACGAACTCGTTAGAGAGAGAATTCAAAAACGGTAGATGTTTCATTGGCCACTTAAGGATCTTCTTTTTCATAATTTATTATCCTCGTTGCCGGAGTACGGAATGGCAGAAATAGTTTATTCTTTTTCTGCATTTTTTTCTTTTGGATTAACAAGCAAATTTCCCGCAGTTACGAGTTTTATTTTCCTCTTCTTTTCTTTTATTTTTTTTATCCCCTCCCTAAATTTATTTATATGCTAATGTTTTAAAAAGGCTTGGTTGCAAGTTCACAAATTGTCCAGACTGACTCTATGGTAAAGGAAAATCTGATTGGTCAATTTCTTTCTCACACTTTTCTCTGCTTAGCTGCTGAAACTCTAATCAGGCTTTTATTTTAAGAATATGTTTAGTCTATTTATTTTTGAATTAAAAATATTTTCATAAAATGTATATATTCAAATATGCTATAGTTATAACGATATTTAGATGAAAGTAAGCGGTATAGAAATCATTACAATTTTTATTGAATATGCAGGTAAAATAAAATAACATCAGAGGAGTTTAATTTTTTAATTTCATGATAAAATTATTACCATAAGATGTCTATCTGCTAATTTGCTATATTTTTAAAGATATTTTGATGAAATTAAACAGTTTAGGAATCAATTCAATTTCATACGGAATATGCATGCAAAATAAAATCAGAAGAGAGGAGATATCGAATGAAGAGAGATTCAAAATAAATCAATCAATTGAAAGATAATATTTAAAATTTTATATTTGTATCTGAAAACAAAATAAGTAATTTTATAAAAAAAAAGTTTAAATTTTAATAAAATTCTTACTTTTGGGAATAAAAAGAAACTATTTAACTTATAAATTGATATTCTAAAATATGAATCATTAGTTTATGTATCGAGAAATCGACAGCAGATAAATAATTTAAAGTGGTGAGAACAAGCCATTCATCAAATATTTCAACTCTGTTATGAAAAAAAAAATCGTAATATTTCTGATTTATCTAGAAATGAAGAAACAACATTCCCAATGGTTTCATTTTTTAAGGAATGCCTAGAGATTTCTGGCTTTTCATTGAGCTCGTAAACTTTTAGGAAGTTCCTTTTAAGCACACTGTAATTTTAATTGAACTCTGTTTAGTTATTAATATCGAAGTTTCTAAATAGTTTATGCATCTCTTTTGAATACTTATTTCTTGTATTTTTGTAACACATATTTTAGGAATGGATTAGAGAATAGGAACAAATATCAAAAACAGGGATGGCGTGTTCCGAGAACACACAAATTAAGTGGGCGCCTTAATGTTTATAAAAGTGACTTGCTTCAAATTCCATAAACAATATTTGTCTATACATGTGTTATTTTAGCCATTTTTTGTGGTATTATTTAGATAATTCTAATGTTAAATTTAAAGTTTATTTTGCATGTGGCAAGAGACATATTTGTGTCTGTCTAGCTACAGATAATTTAAATTTAAAAGCTATACCTGTTAGGCCAGTTGCACCCAAAGAAAAGTTAAGAACTGAAATAAAATATTCATTTTTATAATTTAAAGAAATTTATGATCTTCGAATAATTTTTAAATATTATTAAAATAAAAAAGTAAGACTTTAGGTTTGTATATTATTATTTACAAAATTTTAAAACATTACTTCATAGCTTATTAAATAACATAAATTTTCATGTACTAGAATTCATCAACACTCAGTACTCTCATTATTGATAATTATATATAATCTGTTTTCACTGGTATCAAAATATTTGAAAGAAAATAAAAATGCTGGATGCAGTGCAGTTCTTAAAATTACTATCCAAAGGTAAGTTTTAATTATTTAAATTTTATTAATAATAATAAGGAATAATAATACATAAACAAATAAATAAAATGTAGATGTTATTTATTGAGAAACAGATTGCAAATACTTGATGTACAGTGGTGAGCAATGCATTTCTAACTCTATTTAAAAAAATCACATGACAATTCTGACATGTTTTCATGACAGTTCAGGAATAACATCCCCATAGCTTGGCATTTTAAAAATTGACCAGAGGTAAGGAGAGCCCTTAAATTTCTGACTTTTCTTTAAGTTTGAAACTTGTATCTAGTTCCTTTACAGGAAATTTGCATAGTTTCATAATACAGTATTATCTAATATATCGTAAGTGTAAAATGAATCTCCAAACTAAAAAGAGATTTTTAATTATTTTAATAGCTTGCAAATATTATTTTTATTTTGTGCTTATGAATTTAAACATAAAGCATTTTAAATTTGTCATGTAATGTATATATGAAGTATATTTATGTTTTCATTACTTCAAACTAAATTAATAAATGACATGTAACTAGTATATATTGTGGCATACATGACTGGTTATTTATTCTATATACATTGTAATTTTAGCTTCGAATATAAAACTTCATCAAGATTTAACTGATGAATTCAATTTTATGATTAAAATACTGCGCTCCAAAGAAATAAAATTGAATTTATTATGCTTTTTTATCATGAGTTGTAAAATGATTGAGATAAGAAATTTGTATTTAGTGCAAATGTTGGATTTATTTGCCACATATATACTTATGATTCTAATTTTTTTAAATCAGGTTGCATTTTTCTTCATATGTGTTAATATCTACTATCTAATCTATTTAATTATTTATTTTTCAATTTCAATAATTTTTCCTTATATTTTCAATAATAATTTTTAATTTCTAATATTGTTATGAATTATCATACCTTGAAACGCTTAAATTTGCATTTGCAATGCATATACTAATATATCTCTGGTAAAATATTCAAATTGTTTTGATTACAGGTACTTTTCACTACCAAAATACAAAGAACCACTCTCAGAAGTTGCAGAATTTTCGGCATTATGTGAGCATCTGTACTCGCATAATCATTTTGTAATTGACTTTCTTGTATTTTTATACATTCTAAAGCTAAATCTCTTTTTTTCATTAAAATGTCTTGTAGGACTTTCTTAAACTAACCTCTTCAATTGTATGTTGAAAGTGGAAGAAATTTACTTAGGTTTCTTTTTATATTTGTCCCCTCTTTTAGAAATCTTAACTACTCAAATAGAGTTTTTGAATTGCAACAGAAAGAGAGACAATCAGTAACTTGTTCAACCTACAGAAATAGCAAGAAGAAAAGAACATGCATATTGAATTTTCTATGAGTTACCTAAAACACATCCAAAAACAAAGCATATTGTTCTTTGTTTTTTATAGTTTGACATATTGTGTTGAAAACAATGTATCTCTTCAAAGTTAATTTATATTTTAATTTAATTTGTACTTATTATATTTCTATCAAGCTTCAAAACTTTACTTGTTAGTTGTAATTTATTTTCTTCTTTTTCTTCATTTTTTTTTTTGCACATGTTTTAAAAATGTACTATAACATTGTAACTTTATTTGTATGGTGTTAAAATAATTGGAATTAGGAAAATAAAATTTTATTGCTTTTATTTTATTAAATAGCACTTGTGTCATTAAACAAATTGGACCAATTATTTCCAAGTTCCTCTGTTGTGTATTGAAGCATTTTCAGAAGATGAATAAAGCACACTTTTGAAGCCAAAGAGTCATGAATTTTTTTATTTGTGTTACAAATATTAACACATATCAATCAAATGTTTCATGAAATCAAACTTGAACTTTTATTTTATATTATTTGAAGTTATGCTTGACATGTGCGTACTAAAACTTATTCCTATACGTTGAAGTCAATCTTCCCCTGAACCCTTTTTTTTTTTTTTTTTTTTTTTTTATTTTCCGTAATACTCTTCAAAATTCATGAATAAATTGCATTCAAAATAAATGGACTTTAACAGTGCATAGAAGAGACAAACAAACAAAAAAAAGACTAATTTATGAATTTTCTATCATAAAAGAATAGAAGTTTAAATTTATTTCGAAGGGAGAGAGAGGGGACTTGGGAAGCACATAACCTCAAAGGAATTTCCATTTTCCTCTCCAGCTGAAAATTAATGTAGTTAGTGGCATAAAAAATAGTTTTTTTTATTCTTAAAAATTAAATTATCTTATCATGCCAACGGAATAAAGGTGAAGTGAGGAAGGGACTTAACACAATGCCTAATCTTAAAAATTTTAAAATCATTTTATATTAGAAGGACGAGAAAAATAATTTAATATTTAAAATTTAAAATATAAGAAAAAAATATATGAAGTATTTATAGTTTTTCTACCTTTTCTAAACTTGTATTTTTATATCAATTATAAATCTATCAACTAAACAAAGAGAGAAAAGCATGAGGAAGAATGTATCCCTAATCCATAAAACTTTTCATTCTAAGATTTGTACAAATAATCAGTATTATGTATTATTATGAGATATTAAAAAGTAAGTATACCAAGAACATTTTATACTATGAATAATTTCCTCTGAAAGATATCAAAAAGATATTTTTTTAAAAATATAAATGTGTACAAAAGCTATAATGAATGCTGGAACAGTTGCATTACTCGTAACCAATAGACTTCCAGACAATTCAAATTCTGTCTCCTTGCCAGGATGTCGTCGGAGCCAGAGGGGGAGGATGTAGCAGTTACATTACTCTTTTCTTCTCTTTTGGATACTAGATGGTGTTGCCTGATTAGGCCATCCCATATGTCATCCCATAGTGCATTACGACTGTAATTAGAATGAGATGTGATGCTGAACTGTGAAGCCGCGCGCGTGAATGTCTTGTCTTTTTGTTTGTTTAAGTGTGTGAATGTGATTATTAAAGAAATGTTTCCACCAACATTCGTCCTGTTGCTTCCTGCACAGATCATAATAATCAACATACCACCACAATGCTTTAATTTATTTGTAAAAAGAGATCTTCTCCTGATTAAGTTTTTCATTTTGAGGCTTTTGCATATAATCTATATATAAAGTTCACAGAGGAGGCAAAAGTATTTTTAAGAATTTAGAAGATTTGTGCTTAAAGTCAGTACATTTTTTCAATAAAAGAATTTATGAAAACAACGAACAATAGAAACTGTGCTAAATCTATTTTATTTTGATAGTTAGTGTATATACTATTACTCAAAATGAAACTAGTAAATTTAAAAATATTAAAAAAATTCCAATTTAAAAGAGCTATTTAAAAAATTCCTTAAAGAATAAAAATTTTATTTTTCATTTCACAGTACTTAGCATTTATTTGATATGTTATTTCATTTTTTCGTAATTTTATATAATTGCTCAAACAATAAAAACATATTATTCGTTGTAGAAAAAATTCAAGTTATATTAGCTTGTGGAAATAGAGCAATATTTTAAAATATCATGTTAGAACTTAACTAATATATTTAACTCACAAATACTAAAGATACAAGTTTTTTAAAATAATATTTATTTCAATGTCAGAAGAAATTTATTAGAAATGGAGTTGAGGATATCTGACTCCAGTTATTGAATAATAAATATTAAAATTCTTCTTTTTCACGTCTCTTAATAATATGTTTTGAATGAATACTGAAAGTTTTGGAAACTTCCAATACTTTTTATTACTCTGAAATGTATGTCTATATAAATAAATGAAATATTTACATTTATCTTCCTCTTTTTTTTATGGTTTACATATAATATTAATCTTGAACACGTATGCAGCAGAAAAGATCAAATCCTGAAATCAAAACTCTAGAAATATAATAATTACAATTTATTAAAAATATTTTTGTGTTTCTTTTTAATATTATTTTGATATAACTCAAAAAAATTAGCTACGAACTCACATCTTCTGTTACACTTCACAAATTTATGCATTTTGGGGCGTTAAGTAATCATCTCCCCAGCCCCAAGTTTCGTTGATAAGAAGGTAGCAAACGTCCAGTTACAAGTTTCAGCGGTTGTATGAATTATCTAATAATGGAACGCCAATCATAAAAAATAAGAAGTGTTTAATTGCAGCATCATATAGTTTTTATATTTCTGTACGTAAACAACATTAGATGCTTCTATTACTAGTACTAGTTTTATAAATTAGAAACATAAACGTTTTTCAATTTCAACAAATGAAACATTTTTCTTTTAGGTTTGAATTACTGTTTCATTAAACACAAATATTTAGAGAATACAATTATTTTAATAAAAATTAAATCGTGTTGAAATTCATTCTTATCTTCCATGAAGCTAACGAAAGCAACAAGGTTTGAGCTAAATAAACTATAACTAGACTATTATGAGTGCAAAACATTGTCAACAAAATGGATGCCAAGGCTTAAACAAATCAGAGAACATCGGTATTCTTTGCGTTAGAGTGAGTCTGTACAATTTGCGAACTCGCTTGGTTGCAGTATGCAGATATCTCTGTTATTTTATTTTGAAATTATTATATAATATGAGATATATTATATTCATGAAATAAATTTATTGTTTCATTTTTCTACTATTTGATTTTCATCACATATTATAGTTTTTGAGTTAAATTTATAATTGTCGTGCAACTGCGATTAATTTCTTTACAGCTATAATTTGTCTTTACAGCTATAACTGTCTTCTAATAAGCGGCAAATTCTTTAAATGAGACCATAAAACCAGGGATATCAAGTGTAAATTTTAACTTTTGTATACTTTCAGATATTATTCTTTTGGGAGAAAAAAATTAAACATTTCGAAATTTAAAAAAATAATAATAATAAAAATAATAAAATTATTTTTGTGAATTTTCAGTCACAGTTTCCTGGAAGCTACCAACAGTTAGTACACAGGCTGTCCCAAAAAAGTGGAACAAGCGCTTTTGTCACAAATATTGCACTTAAAAGTATATTTCATATTATAAAATTTCTTTAAAGAAGGTTGGAAATTGAAAGAGAACACTTCAGTTTCTATAGAGGTAGGTAGTAAAAAGTTTTTAAAAAATTGAATTTTTATGAGTACGTATAAGTGCTTCACGACACTTATTTTTTGAGGGGGGAGGGACATTCTGTAAGGACTTCTATAGGCCATTTACAAATGTTTTTGTGCAAACAACTGTGAAAAAACTTGCCAATCATATTTTATTTTGTTTAATTTTTGTCCGTTTGTTCACATAAGTTTAATCAGATTCATTTCCTCTTTTGAAGCAACACGAGCATTATTTTGGAATGGACTCACAATTTTCAACCATAGTCAAATAAAGAAGTTGCTCCTGAGCCATCCAGGACAGACCATCTGTGTGAATTTGGGTGCGATGGACACCAGCCTCACAAGAAATAAACACTTACTTTTTATCCCTTCTTTTTTTACATTTTTAAAAACGAAACATGAAATTACGTTGGCTTGTTTAAAGATGCCAAAGAAATATTTCTGGCGAAATAGAGGGCAAATACCAGTACGGTAAAGGGTCATAAAATAATTTTATAGTAAGTATGCAACATAAGCATTCTTACTAAAACCCCGACAACGTTCCCATATGGTCAGTTTTGTTGATTTTGATGATTCATTTTTCTGTTAATTGGTAAGATTCTACAATTTTCTTTACATACTTAGGAAATTCTATGCTCAAAATTCCTCCACATAGTGAATAATTCTTAGTAATCCCCTCCCACATCGTGAATGTGGGACAATTCCTAAGGATAAAACAATAAAAAAAAATCGGATTGGATGATTGAAGGTAAGTTATCTTCCACTCGGTCTCGTATCTGTCAATTTTAAATGTAATAAATTGTTAAAACATTCTTATTATTAAGTTATACATGCAACAAAGGTCCTGAAAAAGTTATGAGTCTCATCCCATAAAAATCATCCAACATGAATTTTAAATTAATAGATCTTTTATCAAAGTTGCTCTATGATTATTTTAAATCCTTTAGTTTTATCTTTAAAAAATGCTTAGGAACTAAAAGTTTATTAACCTGAGACTACTAATAGAAATGGCCAAACTTGTAACTCTCCCTCTTCCAGACTTTCACACTACATCAATAGGTAGACCTATGATTCACAAAGTATTTAACGTGTTCCAGTCCCATCTTCAGGTAATCCCTTCAGAAGAGGAAGTTCGGCTTCTGAAAGCCGAAATTTGTCACCAAACTGCCCTATAATAGCTGCAATAAAAATAGATTTCAGAAAAATTTATATATATACAGAAACATTTATATATTTATATATATATAATGGGCCTGCTTCAGAACGTCTAAAAGTTTGCCTTACAATGGCAATGAAACCCATTTTGACATGAGATCCATCAAATATGCACATCTGATTCGTTTAAAAATTATCATGAGAATTCCACTGTAAAAAATTATCTAAGTGGCAAGAACTGGACTGAACAAAGAAGAAACATTAAATATGTTTCTGAAAAACTATTTCTCTATGAAAAATTATGAAATTCTTTCATATCTACTTCAATTATCTCTCTGGGTTTTTTTTTTTGTTGCTGTTGTTGTTTTTACTAGTTTTGCTAAAACCACTTGATACAGCATTTTATTTCGAATACTAGAGTACTTGAGATGTGCTAGAATAATTGAGGAATACTAGAGTATTCTTATTTCAAACTAATTTCAACACTTTAGGTAAAGCATAAAAAAACAGAGAAAGGGATATTTATTAATGTTATCCAACCTCTTTAAGTTTATAAAAGAATTTTTGTTACAACTTTTAATTTTAATTCTCAAATTTAAAATTTTGGCGAGTGAACGTAACTCGTCCACTATTCTAGTTTTCTCAATAAATTCAATTTTTACTGAGTTTAAACAAAGTTATAAAATTTTCAGTTAAACAAAAAAAATGATAAAAAAAATAAATTTATCACTCTTAGGAATTTAACTGATCATTTCTTTTTTAAATAATTTGTATATAAATAAAAAAAATTAAAAATATTCCAAAATGTTCCTAAAAATTCCAGTGCTCTAAAAACGGGAAATTATCACTTGAATTCCAAAAAAATTCTCGTAAATATTTCATGATTTATTAAAAGACACAAAACGGCTTATAAAAAGGGTTTTCTCATGTCGCTTAAAACTTGAACATGACTCGAGGATATATCTACAACTAATCGAATACACCTTACTATATATCTTTACATATATATATATTGAATCTTATCTATATCTTAGAATTGCTGTATAAATTTTCGGCAAAAAAGCGCTATATAGTGTAAGAAAAAGTTAACTTAAAATTGTAAGGCTTTTTTTTTTTTGATATTTTGCTTATACAGTCATGACCATTCTAATATGCTTCATCACAGCGCTCGTATTTTCTTTTATCTGAAATTTACAAACAGAGGTCGTTATCAAAACGTTTATTTATATGCATGGTCATTTAAAAAAAGTGTAGCAATTTTTTCCCTTATTTTATATCAATTTTCTCCTATTAAATAAAATTTATGGATTAACGAATCAAAAATAGAACTTCAAGAACTAGCATTCAGAATTAATCACTATAGATAGTGCTCTTATAGGATGTAACAGTAGCTTATTCAAATAAGGAAACATTTGTTTCTGAAACCACTAACCTTCCACGGCAACGTCAACGTCGTGATGTTTCGGAGTTCCGCGATGTGACAAAATGGTCACGAGCACCTCCACATCATAATTTGGAATATATACTTTAATTTGTTAGTTAGTTTTAATTTTTATTATTATTATTTATGATATAATTAATAAATTAAAAATATTATTTAGATTATTTATGGGGTAAAATACAGAGAAATATAATGGAATTACGTTGCACGTGCCTTATTAACTATTGGGACTGATTTTTTTAAAATAAATTTACAGAAAGAAAATATTTTAAGAAATTTCACCTGAGGACAAAACAAATAATTTTGATAATTTTAATCCTCCAGATTGGTAACAGAGTTAATTAATTCTCAGATTTTTGACTGAGGGAAAATTAATGTAAACATTGTCTATCGCAGCTCTCGGTCTCTTCCTCGAGCTGGATACTGCTGGATCATATGCAGGTAGGTTAAGTAACTTGTTACGAATCTGGGGTAGTTTTACGAAGAATTTGGTTGAAGTTCTTCTAATAATGTCCGAAACAGGTTCAATTTTGAGATTGTCATGTAAAATTTGTCTCCTGATATACCAGGGGGCATCTACAATCTTCATCAGGTGCCTATTTTGGGAAACTTGCAACCTCCTAATGTTAACCTTCCAGTTTTCAATGACCTCGCAGCCATGATGTTAGCCCATTCGTCGGTCACTGATAAGCACATTTCCCCCTCTACAACGCCAGTTGACCGGAACCAGTCACCTTCTTTCATTCCTCCTTGAGAAGTCATCTTGCAAAAAAAACAAAAAAAAAAAAAAAAAAAAAAACTTATGACCACGATTGAAACGTGCAACCCGATTTCATTCATGTATAAAATAAAAATAAGAAATAAAAAACACCAGATCGTACTCTGCAGGTATTTTTACTCTACTGTGCAGGCATTTTTAACAATCAAAATGAAACAGATAAATAAATAAAACATCAAAATGATGCAACGTCTTGAATGGTGAGTGAGAGGCACCGTCCGAGTGCAAAGGGTTAATTTTCAGGTAAACAGAACACTCCCAATTTAATGCACATAATTTATTTCAATTTTCTATATTTTCGCCACTAAACAGTTATTCCGTTCTAGATAACTCTTTAAAGAGGAAATCAATTAAGCTAGCCTATTTCAGGGCATATTCGACCGTTTTCCAGTATTAACTTTGAAAGTATCGAAACAATTTAAGTGGATATTGAAAACAGGTAAATAATATAAAGATAGGTTTTTGTATTCATCATTAGAGATTTCTTTAAAATTATAATTCAATTGATCGTAAATCTGAAACTTTAAATGGTTTAATGGTTGCAATTCTGTTAAAACGATGAAAATTGGAATTATGTATTGAAGATGGAAAATTGAATTTATCGCAAATAAAATTTATTTTCGGAAATTGTTTATTTTAGTTCTTGAGATAAGCCTTTCGCAACACTACTCATGTCCACGATGTCAAATATTATTGCTTTGATGAATTCTTTATTGTGATCCTATCTCTTTCACTGCAAATTTGCTTTTTTATTACATTCTTCGAAATATTATGCAAACGATTTACGATAAAAAGCTTTTGAATGCTAGCGAATGATTAATATTAGTTAAAGCAGAAAAATAAAGAATAATAATTAGTTATAGAGTCGTAAACTTCAAGTTTTATTTACACTTTTTTATGCCGAATTGTAATAAATATCAATGAGCTGAAGATTGCAAATTTTATTATATAAACTTGAATTTTATCCCGAATAGAGCCTGAAATTATTTATGATGATTCTGTTAAATACGGTAAAATGCGTGACAAAATATTTTTCTTTCTTTTTTTTTCCGTTTGTGAATCACAATTCATTTCAAATCAATTTTATTGATTAATTTTTATTTAAGTGTTCATGAACATCATTGCAAAGAGACAAAACTTTTAATATTAATATTGTTACAAACCTGCAATTCGGCTTCCCAGCATAGTTTGTTCCATCATTGGAAAGAAAGTTTTACAGTCATCCGAATGGGACGAAGTCCAGGTGTGCGTCGGAGGTCCCAGAGCTTGGCGACAAACTTGGCGACGAATTTGGCGACTTTGGAGCCAAAATAGATAATACCCGAGACTTCGAGAATTTTCCCGATCCGTCCTGTAGGAACCGAGATACGCCTCGAACGTTCCTGATTGGTTGAGAGGCTTCTAGCCCCACCTCCTGAGACCTATAAAAGGAAGCGGCCGCCGCTGCCAAAGGAGACGACGGAGTAGTCCGAAGACGGAGCGACCAAGCCAGTAGTCAGAGTGGACGGAGTGGTCGAAGAAGAATAATCGGAATCGACAGAGCGAAGTCAGTAATCCGAGTCGGAGAAGTAGAAGACGGAGTAGTCGGAAGCGACTGAGTCAAGCTAGTGCTGAACTGAGCTGTGCACTACTGTCTGCAGTAGATTCTGGTTGTATGCTGCTGTGTGTGCTGTTGTAAGCTACACGTCTCGGGTGAAGATAATCGTCTTATGTACTGTATATAGTTGTCGCTTTTGTGCTGTCCTGTGTGTCTTCGTGTAAATAAACGTAGTTGTTTTTATTCTACTTCTGCCTGCTGATTGAGCGTTCTTTACACCATATCACTCCCACTATCCAAACGGACCCCGGTAAAGAAAATTTCGTAACAATATATATTTATATATAAAAAGTACCGCAAATAAGATTTTTTTAAATTTCTCAAACACTTTATCAATGCACTTGAGATTTTCTACTAAAACTTTCGTTAATTAATCTATAACAATCATATCTGAGATAATGTTCACAGTAAGACATCTCATCTAGTCGGTTGAATTTTCTAGCTATTAATAAAAAAACAGTTAACATGTACAAAAGATTCGGAAATCATATTTCAGAATGTTTCAGGCACACAGTTTGAAATATACATTTTAAGGAATTGTTTTGTAATCCTATAAACTGTGGAATAGGCATGCTTTTTCCTTATGTAATATCCTATATTGCTTAAAATAATATTAATTTCATTTATAATAAAATAACACGTTTACGGTGTTTTATTTAGTAACCTGCCTGGATTTTTAATGATTAATGTTAAATGTTAGATAACAAAAAACGTAATTATTAAACAATGCTTCATATATGTTTTGCAAATGACATTACGAGTTTTACAGTTCATTAAAATTCTAATGCCATTTAGTTAGAATTTTACAAACAGAAAAGTATAAATTCAATGCCAAATCTAAACCAAAATTTAAAAAAAAAATTAATAAAAAAACACTTTTTAATCTTAATATACTTAATCTTAATATAATTAATATGCTTAATCTCATTCAATATACTTAATCGAAGAAGGAAGTGCATAAAATTCACCATCTCTTTTTCTGTTGCGGTAATAACAATCCATGCTTAGAATCGGACCACATTTCATTGCAGAAATTTGAAATACAGATACCAGGTGTGTTGCCGTCCTACGGTTCTAACCATTTCATGATAATTTCCCCTTCTAGTCCTTTAAACATGTCCATTTTTATGACACTCAGGCTCATTAAGGCATATATTCTTATTGTATCTATATTGTTTTATGCCACTGAAAATTCTGCCTTTGAACCATTCATTTTAGTTTGATTAAATGTGATAAGCATTGGCATTACCATTTCATTCTGATTCAATAAATCACCTCTTCTCATGTCATAACATTATTATACGAAAATAAAATTTTAGAAATACCAATATTACAGCCTTAACACTATATTTAAAAAGAGAAAACGATGTCATATTTGTGGTCACAGTCACTTATATAATCCAGCAATTATATACATTCTCACGCTTCTTTGTATAATATCGAATTTGATAATGGGCTTCCAGTATCATTTGGAAAACTCGAGTGTCACGCAGATTATATGCAAATTAGGAGTCACTTCATCCTTTTATAGACTGTTTTTTAATATACCCTGATTGTGACTGCCCTTATGCCTATATACATATATATAGTATCTCTATTATAGTTGAGTAAAATTTTCTGAAATATTAAAAATAGCAATGATCCTATTATCGAGTTTTTTTGAAATAATCCGATTGTGATTGCCCTCATGTATATATTCATATATATAGTATCCCTATTAAAGTTGATTAAAGTTTTTTAAAATATTTTAAAAAAAGAATGATCTTTTTATTGATTTTTTTTAATATACTCTGACTGTGATTGGCCTTACGTATAATACAAATATATAGTATAGATGATTAATGTTTTTTAAAATATTAAAAAAAATGATCCTTTTATTGATTTTTTAAATATAATCTGACTGTGATTGCCGTTATGTATAATATATATATATATAGATATAGAATTTCTACTATAGATGATTAATGTTTTTAAATATTCGAAAAAGCATATAATGTTTAAATTAGTTTTCAGAAATAAGGAAACCCTGAACATTTTTCTTCATTTACTGATTGAAAAATCGAAATCTTTACACAGGTCTATAGTTTTAGCATCAACGCTAAACACCAAATTTCATTGATCTAGAAAGTTGTATTTCTGAGCAATCACGTTTGAACAATCAATAATCGACAGATAATCAACTATTTGACAGAGCTGGCTCAGAATTTGACATAGTTCTTTAAATCTTTTGGCAAAATCTTTTACCAAATTTCATCCACCTAGCATTTTTAGAGCAAACGAGTACATACACATGTGATGGGATAGGCAGCCATAATGATTTCCCTCTTTAAGAATTTGACAGAAACCTATTGCAATATTAAAATTTGTAAATTTGACTTCTGAAGACCACACTAAAAAAATAAATATCGATTTAAGGCAAATTTAAAAAGAAAAGTCTCAGTAAATTATTGGCTTTGTTTATTTGACGGTTACAATAATTCGTTTACTAATTGTTTCTATTTTTGAGTTTTTGATTCGTACGAGAAAATAAAATCAAAAATATTTTCTGTGAAATAAGCGGTCAAAAATTGTTAGTATTAATAAAGAATTAATAAATCCTCTGTATACAATTCTTTAAAGCATATGAACTTTCCTTCTGGAAATTAACATTTATTTTTGCAATCTGAAATTATAATACTTATTTTATTGATCTGATTAAAATATTGTTGAATAAATATCTGTGAAAAAAAATATAAAAATATCTGTGAAAAATTGGCTGAAATTTCTGGGACAGAAACAACCATAGAGATAAATTCTAAAATATTTTTTAAAAATTATAAAATGAGTACATTTAGAATTAAAAACACTGTTGAAATAAATAGAATATGAAAATTAGTATTAAAGCTGGAGACTAAACTACGTCACGTTTGACTAATTTTTTGGAATAATAATGAAACAAAACGAAGAAAATGCAATTTTTGTTGTTAGAAATCTGAGTCTTACTAAATATTTGGTCCTTAGTAGATTGGGTTTTTTCAGACGGAGTTTTCAGCGAAAGAAATTGTTTGTATCTCAAAAAATCTGAAATTCTGGAATAATATCTAACATACGAATTTTTGGAACACAAATTTTTGAACGAAATTTGAAAACGACATATTGGATCCAATTATTAAAAACATCTCGATTTCCGAAATGGTAAAATCCCTATATATGAATTAGTAATTATGTAAATCAGTTTTTTGATCAAAATAAGCCTGTCCGTTTGAGCTATTTCTATCAAAGTCAGTTTTGTAATTATAAATGCTTCAGTTACAAAGTTGTTCCTCCCCCTCCCCCTTTTTTTGACGACTATACTTAAGATGATGTACTTAAATATGACGGCAAACGAATCAGAATAAAATATATGTTGACGTGATTGAACAGATTTTTCTAATGAGAATAAAATGAGATGATAAATTTTAGATTAAAATTAATTTAAATGTTTTTTAACATATTCGTCTTGAAATTATTTCTTTTCTGAGAATTGACATGTAATTATTTAAAAAAGAAATTATAAAAATGCGTTTTGTATTACTTAGTTTGTCCAGATTGGTCTCCGTTTTAATGAAAAATTGAATTTCATACTATTTGTCTAATTAACTTGTTTTTACATTTTAAAACTTATTTCATTATTATTGCATTCTGAAAAAAAGAGAAAAACATAAAACATAAAAAATTCACTCACTTCTAAACAGAGTGATTTACTGGAAGGTTAAAAGCGATACGTTCTCCTTGAGCAAAGTGCAGACTGAGATGTATTTTGAGCATCTCTGACTCGGCACTCGAAATTTTGATCCATTTACGAGGTAATGTTGCTTTTTTAATGATAATTTAATTCCATTTTTTATGGTTATTTTTAGGAAAGAAATATCAGTAATTTTTCAAAAATACGTTGTAGATAACATGAATTAAATATTTTAGTCCACTTTAAAGGTACGTTGCTGTTTTAATGGAAGTTCTATGGAATTAATTCTATTCTTCTGATGATGTTTTTTCTTTAACACTGTTCATTTTTGAACTCATGAGCCGCGCTGACTAGGTTCAAACATGTAAAAAAAAATGTGAAAAAAAATTCATCATGAGTGTTTGAGAAAAACGACGTGAGATTGCGAGCTAGAGAGTGAAGATTTTCATGATTAATATTTTTCTAAAATCAACGAAATTCAGAAAGAAGCCATGAAGACAATAATTGCAAACACGGTATTGTTATTTCTATTTTTTAAAAATTTATGTTTGAATTATTGAAATGAGATCTTCTCGCTTCAAGAATAGTGGTTGTTTGAAAAATATTGTAAATAATCGAAAAGGGATATCCCCAGATAAAAAACGTCATTGTCATTTTTCCATTTGATTGCATATAAATAGATGCAATACTAAAAAGAAAAGAAAAAACAACTTTTGCGACTGACATGAGGAGTTTTGAATTAGGTAGCAGTGCAGTAGGTGTTGTATTTCAGAGGATTATTTTCACTTTCTAATATTATGTAAGCATTTACAGAAATAATACGGTGCATTTCTATAAACTTTTTATTTTTCTTTTAATAAACAGATTGAAGAGACTTCTAAGTAAAACCATAAGCAAGGTTTACCATGTTAAGCTGAAGGTTTAAACATGTACGGTGTTAAATCCTTTTTCTATTGGTATTCTCCTCTGAAAAAAAAAAGGGAAAAAAAAAGAATTAAGAACTATGTAATGATACTGTGAAAAAGTATAAAATAATTTAATAACAATTACATGATCACTACCATTGTCTGTTTACAGTCAAGGAACTACGGACTACGGCCTTTTGCGGCCTTAGGCAAATCAACAACTGAGGCCTCTCGTTTACTAAATTGGTTAATTTAATCTCAAAATTCAACATTTTTTAAATTTATTAATATGTCAATGATTTGTATAATGTTAATTTCTCATTTTAGTAATTTTATCAAAATTACATATTTCTGTTTTTTGCTTATTAGCATTCACACAATATTGTTTCAGCAGACACTCACTGTTTATGAATACTGTAATAACTAAGTGATTGTTATGAAATAAATCGAAACCTTACCAATTTTACAAGACAAAGTTAATATTATCCAAGTATTTTTTATTCGAAGTATTTGTTTTTATTTGACAATTTTTTTACTTTGTTAATAATGCCTTTTTCGTCGATTTGCTTGCGCCCTCCTCAGCTGAGCGGTCTCCTTCATCTGCCTACATGTAAATCCCCAATTTAAATATTCTTTCTACTCCTGTTTGTAGAAAATGTGACCTTGAACCGCCTACAGAAAATAAACAGACTATAAAACAATTTTTAATTTTCACGTCTACAACTTAAAACTAGCTTTAACTGCCATGTATATTTTTTTTAAATGTGTATATGCATTAGAGCGTTATTTGCTGTGTTATATTTCATTATACAATTATCTTATTTTTATATTATATTTGTTTGTAATATTGGATGAAAAACACTAAAACTCCAGCAAAATTTTACAATAACTCAAATTTATTCTGTATTTTCAATTGAATACAACCCACACTTAATAATTTAACTTAATCTTAAATGAAAATTAACAGAAAATGCACTCATTGAAAAAAACATTCTTGTATGCAGGCAGTTCAATTCTATTAATTATGAAGATGACAGCTTAAAACATAGATCATATCCTCTCGTATTCAAAACGATTAGGCACTTAATTTACACACACATTGAAAATTTTTGCTCTATTAAACTGCTTTGTTAAATGAAAAGATAATTCCTTTCTTTCAGAAATAGTCAGTTTAGTACGAGCTACATTAAGTATATTTACGAATTACATTAAAGGAACACTAAGTTTATTTTAAGGGAAAGATCGTAATTTTGAACCGTGGTTAGATGGCAAGGGCCGTTCACACATGAGCCGGTAATCCTCCTTATATGCAGTATCACCAGTGTGCTTGTAGCCAGTTATATGGTGTTTCTTGACTAGAATCGAGCACTGAATTTGAAACTCTCTGGCTCCTAAGACAGGCCATCCCTTATTATTATTATTTTCTATTCAAAAAAAGGATTCAAGTTAGTTCATTTCTCTAAAGAATAGCCATAAACTTTCACTAGACGCTATTACATGCGATATAAACGTGTATTTCTTATATCTTCCTTGAATCTCATGACCAATCACTTTTTGCTGATGTGTATAAAAAGAATATTTTTATATTGGTAAATTAAAAAATAAAACCATGAAAAACTGCAAATAAACTCTTAAATCAATTGCATAGCCCCTTTATAAGTTTTAAATTGCGCGATTTCAATATGAAAAATGTTTTACTGTCTCATGCATTGAAATATTTTTTTAAATATAAATGCTTCAATCAAGATTTTGAAACAGTGCATAAAAGATGACACATCTCAAATAAAAAGCATTCTAATTCTTGTAACCACTGTTTCATTTTTCATTTTGAAATTAAATTTGAGATTAAATCCAAAATCGTTTCTTATAATATTAAAAAAAAGTATAGATTTTAATGGATGATTTCCGAAAAAAATATGATAACTACTCTCTATATAAGTTTCAAGTAAAATTATGATTGCAGAATTCAGAGAAATCTGCAATCAATTACCCTTATTATAGATTTTCCTAGTACAATTATTCAAGTAGATTGCATGCAATTCTGTAAAAATGAAAATTCTAAATCGAGGCTTGAGGAATATAAAAATAAAAAAAATTATTTAAGTCCTGTAAAAACACAATAAAAGAAATAGTTCATAAAAATTATTTAGATTTTTTTTCCAATCCATATGTCCTGTAAAATAGATATGTACGCAAATTTTTAAAGATGATTTTTTTAGATATTAATGGCAGCGTTTCGCTAGTAATCTTTCCATTTTAAATAAAGAATACCTCACTTTTTTACGAAAAAGTTGATAATTTGAAAGTCTGCGATGATCTTAATTTCTTTTCAAGCAACTTCTTCATATTGAAAGAACTTCGACGTTCAGACATTGAGGCGAAATATGTTATATCGTATGAGTATCCGCTTTGACACATCAATGACATAATAATAATTACAAGAAAAGAAAAAACAAATGGTCGAGTGTTTTGAGTATAAAAAAAAAAAAAAAAACCTTTCCAGAAGAAAAAAAACAAATAGACAGACTATCCCTCCTCCGAGCAACAAGAACAAAAATGCTTGCTGTTTTGAAAGGAAACGTTGTTTTCTTTAAAATAAAAAATTCAAACTGTTCTTTAACAAAGATCGTAGTTTAATTGCTTGGTGACAACTGGCAGCATATGTACCAACCACATTCGAAGTATATAGTGAATAACAGATGTATTCTACCAGTGGGTTCTTATTTCTAATCAAAGATTAAAGCACGTTTTATTGACCTAATATGTTGATAGTATTATCAGAAAATGGCTTCTCATATCGTCAGTTGAAACCGTAAACTGAAAAAGTGTCTCTAAAACTAAATTCTCCGTTTTAATTGTTGTATGATTACTTAATCTCATGAATTTAATAAATCTTTTTACAAGATTGTCATTAAATATAATGCGTCGAAGTGCAAAAGTTAACAGATCTGAATGAGCCATGAGTGGAGTGGAGTCAGTTTTTATGGAATAATATTTACTTTGCTTTGGTTCCACTTTTTATTTTATTTACCACTTTTTTGTACTGAAGAACTATGAATTCATCGACTGTTATTTTTGATAAATAATTGGTTTGACCTTGATCAGGATAGACATGCTTTTCCAAGTAATTTTTTTTAAAATCTCAATATTATGAAATTAAATCGAAAATTCCTATAATATTTTCATCTTGGAGTGAAAAAATCTAATTTTTCCTTTACTTCGAGATACTAAACTACTAACGCTAAAAACTTCTATTAAATGCAAATATGTTCCAAAACATTGTGCCGTACTTAACTTCTTTAGACTCAGCTGTTAGCAAATTCCATGTTCTGTTAACTTCAAATGGCTGAATATTTATTACAAATTATCGATTGAACGCTGTTTGAAATTTAACTGTCGATCTTTCATTCCGGATTTTAGAAACCCGCTTCACACAAAGAAATCCAGAAAAAGATTTTTTTTAATATTTCTTGATTTTTTTCAAGATTATGAGCGTCATTACCATTGAGTAAGTTTCATTTTTTCTTCCATTTTTTCGAATTATCACTTAATAATACCTGACACTTTTCAACAGAAATAAACTATTATCAAAAGTGGCATTGACCTAAACCCATTAAAGCCATTAAGCCATCTATTAATCATGGCAACAACTAATGAGGTTAGGGTTTTTAGGTTAGAAGACATCGTTCTGGGCTTGAGCAGAGTTATGCCGCCGTCTGTCTTGACTGATACAAGCCTTTACTTACAAGCTTTTATTCTGCCTTTACTCTCCAAAGTTGATGTTCTAATGACTGGAACTCCGGCTTCTCTGTAATTTTCACTTCTTACTTACATAAAGAACATTATTGAAGAATATTAAAAAACTATTAAAGTATTATTAAAGACATTAACGAACTCCTACGTCTGCTTTTTCAAATCATGTTTTACATACACACACATACATATATGTAATTTTTTTCAATTGACCTTCCTACAACCCTAAGCAGCTGCCTAGTCGGAAATCTGCCACTGTAAACCAGAGATACATCTTCTAGAGTTTACATGAAGATGATTTGGCTGTTTAAGTCAGCCTATTATCTCAAATGATTTTCAAATTGTTATTGGTTTTCAAAGAATGTTTCAAAGAAGTTTTTCATTAAAAAATAAACCCTATATTCTCCGCTCATAAGTGTTCAGAGGTAGAAAAAAATATTTTTACTTACTCCTGTACAGCTTCGAATTTCTCTCTGTTTTTACAACGGACTTTGAATATGGTTTCAGGTTGATTATTGCCGCCTCTTATTGTTTTGATTCTTCTGACAGTAAAAATGCAACAGAGTTTTCTGGCTTTATTATCTGCCATTATTTCCTGCAGTAGAAGAAAACGGCCATTTATTTCAAAGAAAATCAATGTATGCCTTCTGAGAAAACTTTATCAAAAAGATTATTATATTTATACAAAAACACATTAAATCATAAAATTATTGGAGCATCATTTAATATATGAATAAAATGACTACATTAAATATTTTTCTGTAAAATGCAAATCTCTTAGAAATAGAAATAATGAATAAAATTTGAAATAAAATCTGCCCAAAAAAATAATGGCATGGAATTAAGAAAGATGTTCACAAAAGTTTCTTATGTGATTCTGTGAACTGTTTTCTTAAATAATGGCCCCCAACATTCATTAGCTTCGTTTATAAAATAGATGCTTTAAAAAAACTGAAGTCTATTTATATTTATATTGTTGAAAATGAGCTAACAAATGCACAAATGTTCCGCAACAAATAGGTTGTTACTTTTGGAACACACTGCATAAGATAAGGAAAACTTTATTTATTTCAGAAGGTTAAACCAAGGTCTAGATACAGTTATTAGAAAAAGAAAAGTCAATAAAACATAGGAAATATCTGTAAGGAGAAACTTTTTTCCAGCTAAAAGTATGCTTCCCAGGGCACTGAAACTTTTTCTACTCGCGACCCTTTTATTGGACTAATAGAAGGGGGGAAAAACTCACGATTCCGTTACAGCCATAAAAGTTTTCTGGTTTATTTCCCCCCCCCCCCACGAGAAAGAAATTTCCTGGTCGTTCTTTAAAAAGTAAAAATATGTTAAAAATGTGATTAAGATTTCAATTTACAAATAAAATTTCTGTCAGCTCCTCTAACATTTATGATTGTGTTTGATATTCGTATTTTTACAAGAAAAGTTATTTCTACATTGAATTGCATTAATAGGCATATATATTCGAAAAAAGTATTTTCTTTATTTTTGAACAAGCGCAATGCACGTATAAAAGCATAATAATTATTATTAGTTTAAAACGAGACTTTATTGTTATTAGTAATAATTTAAAGACAGAATTAATTTAACCGACTTTCACAGCAAATTCGACATTCTGCTGAGGATTCTAGGCCTCATTACTCCAGAATAATTTTTTAAAAACTGAAGCTAATTTTTGAAATTAATATTTAGAAAGCATATTTACGTTACAGAAAAGTAGGTTATAATTTATTTTCATGATTTGAAACTCTTAGGTAGGGTAAATATTTCACGGAAAACATGATAGAGCTGGTGCAATATTAAAATTGAGAATATTCGAACTTTTTCAATTTAAAAGAGAATGGGTTTTCAAGAGAACTGAGTATTCCTACAATATTCTCAGTATCTGATTGTGGTTTAAAAATTAAGAAGGCTTTCTCAGTAGTTCTCACACAGTTTCAAACCGGAATGCCAATGCAACAAACCCCTAATCAGTAATTCACTTTTTTAAATTGATCTTTTGATATCTTTTTATCACATCAATAAATATCTTTTCCTTCCAAATTTTTAAAACAATTTCTTACTTAATGATGCGAAATTTTGTTTGAAAAATAATAAACGGCATTAAAAAAAGTTATTTTTCATCAGTAAAGTTTGTAAGGATCTTCTATAGCATAAAGTCATTTTTCTTGACTGACATTCCTTGCATGTGTCTTATGAATTGATAACTATCATTATATTTATAATACTTAGCGTTCTTAATTATTTATATTTTAAAAAAGCATCACCGTAATAGCATTAAAAAACACCGGAATAATTTAGGACATTTTATCGAAACAGGAATAGCTTGGGGCACATTTTCATTACTTATAATTCGGGAAATCTTGCCAACCTGTTCTACACGTTTTCTTTTAACAAATAAGTTGGTAGACAATTAAAACAAATAGTTAAAAACAGAAATGGATAGCGAGAGAACGATCATGTAATGTTAACGGACTTGGAAAAAATTTTCTGGAGAAGTATCCACCAGGTAGCTCTAATCGATAACATTTCGCTAAGATTCTTAATTTTTGCATCCATTTCACACTACGCATCCTGGATCAGATATATTATTTTAAGTTTATTATTGTATGCAAATACTTTCAGACTATTTGTTTTATTTATTTTGTAATTTTTTTGCTTTGATTTAGATTTTTGTTTAACACTTTAAATGTGTCATTATCTAGAATTATGCATATACATGTATCGATAGGCATATAAATAATTTTAATTAAATTATTCCATGCAATGATTTAAATTAGAAATTTAATCATTTGTGTGATTAATTTTATCATAGTTTTGAAACTACAATGATTAAAAACAAAAATTTACACTATTATAAATATCACCTTAGTAAAAAAAAATTATTTTGTTTTATTATCATTTTCTCCTATTTAATCATATATATATATATATACATATCGAAACGAAATAGTTTCGGAATCGTAACTAAAAATTATTTCTTATTCAAACTAAAAAACCAAAAAAGGAACAGGAAAAACTTCATAGTATTAAACTTCATAGTAAACAAAAATTTCATAAAAGTCCATTAAAATTCAGATTCGTGACCTGCAGCGCTGGCAGTTATAATTACTATACGTGTAAACATTTCTTGAAATACTTAAAAATTATCCTGGACAAGATAAAGGATGAAGACATTTTTATTATTTCTAGTAACAAAGAAGTTCTGAATTTTCTTAAAGATAACAACATTAATAAACTTAAGACTTATGATTTCGAAAATTTATACACCAATCTAACCCATGAAAAATTAATAAAGGTCTGCACTTTTATATATGACGAATATTTAAATGAAAATTTCAGTCCTAAAAATAACTGGCTAGATTTATGTAATTTTAATATTACTGAAAATTAAGTTTTTAATGGTATTAATTTTTATAAACAAGTTAAGGCAATTCCAATGGGAACTGCTTTCTCAAGTGATTTAGCTAATATTTTCCTACATTACTATGAGAAAAAAAATAATTAAATATAATTTAATAAACGGTTGGAGGTATATTGATGACCTACTTTTTATAAACTTCGACAATACTAATATTGTTATTAATTGCTATCCAAAAGATATAATTCTAACAGAAACTAATAAAAATCAACTTGAGGCTACCTTTCTGGATTTAAAAATTGAAATTGCTAATGATAAAACAACAGTTGGTATCTACGATAAAAGGGATGAATTCAACTTTAAAATTACAAAACTATGTAACTATCATTCCAATCTAAACTCTAAAATTTTCAAAAATTTAATTTTCTCGCAAATTAACAGGATCAAAAGGGTTTGCAATAACAAAAATTCCTATATTGAAGCATGAAATAACCTCATTAAAAATTTAATTAAAAATGAATTTCCTAAAAACTACTGTAATGTCAACTTTTTAATTAAACAAGGTATGGTTTGGGATTAATCCTTTACCTAAAATAAAAAAAAATTTCCAATTATAACACAAGGAATATGATGATAAGGTTAATTAAGGAATATAATAACTTATATATCTGATTTTAGATTCATTTATAAATTTTGCATTATTTTAGATTCTTCGTCAAGTCACTCATGTATTGCTTTAACCCTCTATATTTTGCAATTTTTTTAAATGTATATAATTTTAAATTTTCATTATATTGTTGTTTGAATTTTTGTATTACTGATTACTTCATGAAAAATAGCATTGATTTTCAATAATGGCACAATGTATGTTATATTTTATGTATATTTGGTTTTGAACTTTCTATCTTGTCAATCTAGATTTCTATTACTATTCTGCAAATTTTGTCCCCAAAATCTCTCCAATTATATTATTTTAGTTTTTGGTATTACTAATTTGTCCAGAAGATTCAGAATTTGCTATGCTTTTTAATTTTTATAATTTGTATGCAATGGCAATTATATTTATGTTGCCTGATTTTCAGATATTTTAGAGAATTAATTTTTTTTTCTCAATTTTTATCTTTTCTACCTATACATTGTAAAACTTATGTAAATTCTACATTAAATTATACTCATAATAATTTACTTTATAATTTCAAAATTTGTTTTGTGATTTTGATATTTGAAAAAAGTTTATATTTATAACTTAGTGCAGTATTCATCTTGTATTTTGTAAAGAGTAATCAGATGCATTTTGTAGTTCTGATATTTGTAATAAAAATTTCAAAATTGTTTATAATTCTTCTAATTTATTATTCTCATTCAGTTTTACATTTCAACACACTTTTTCTTTCATTTAGTTTAGAAAAATGTCAAAATATTTATTGCTTAAAATAAATAAAATGAATCTGATGATATAAGAAATGTCTTATAATTTTTCTATAAAAATACTAACATTTTGGTATGGCAACATAATATATCTTATCAAATTTTTATAAAAATATAAAATTATTAATATTTATAATTCATAATTTCAAAAAAATTGAAACTTTTATTTCAATTAAAATGTTCAGAAATCAAATTTTTAAAAACATATTTGTATTATTTAAATATATTTGAAAGAATGAGATAGTAAATTAAATTATCTGAATTTAAAAAAAACTTCTGAATAATCTTGGCAGCTACACCAGTAGTCCTGGATGGACAAAAGTTGAAATCATATCAGTTATTAAGATTTTTTTAAAGCAGAAATGGTTAATAGTTATTCTTGGATTACTAATTGATTTTGTTTCTGATAAATGCGTATCAATCATGGTGGTGAAAACATGTAGATTTTCTATTTTATCTTACTTGCCTAACTACAGAAAACTATTTCAGAAAGACAAAACCAAAATAGTTATTCCATGATTAACTCCCTTTTGAGTATATAGTTATGTTAAATTTTATCTAAATATTGTTTACTTTTAAGAATCTAAAGAATTTGGGGAGGGGATCTTATTAAATTTTACTTTTGTCTCTCTTGATAAATATTTTATTATTAATTTATACTGATGATTTTTTTCCCAGTTATCTTTCTCTGGTGCTACCATAATAAAAACTTCAGTATTCATCAAACATAAAGTATATGCAGTAACAAAAAGTGCAAATGTTTCTAAAGAAACTCCTTACCACTGAAGGAAAAAAAAAATGCAGCTGCAAAATAGTTCACGTTTATCACAGTTAATTTGACAAATGGCATTTTTTCTTTGCCAGAGCTGAATTTCAAAACTATAATTCATTATTATTATTTTTTCAATTATTTATTAGACTGAAATAAAATTTAAGGAATGATTGAAATCAGTAGAATTATATCCCCTTAAATTCTTTGCTCAAAAAAAGTTTTAGTTCAAATTTTTGTTCCATTGATAGGTTGTAGATACTTATTATATTTAAAATTATTATGTACACAAAGAGTTAGATTGGAAGAGTTAGAGTTTAGATTGGAATGGTAGTTACATAGTTGTGTTATTTTAAAGTTGAATTCATCCCTTTTATCGTATATACCAACTTTTGTCTTATCTTTATCAATTTCGATTTTTAAATCCAGAAAAAAAAAATCAACTTGAGGCTACCTTTCTGGATTGAAAAATCGAAATTGATAATGATAAGACAATAGTTGGTATATACGATAAAAGGGATGAATTCAACTTTAAAATAAAAAAATTATATAACTACCATTCCAATCTCAATTTTCAAAAATCTAATTTTCTCACAAGTTAGCAGGATCAAAAGGGTTTGCAACAATAAAAATTCCTATATTGAAGCATCAAACAACCTCATTAATAATTTAATTAAAAATGAATTTCCTAAAAATTACTGTAATGTCAATTCTTTAATTAAACAAGGTATGGTTTGGGATTAATCCTTTGGCTTAAATAAAAAATAGAACTTTCATTGCATATTATATCACTCAATAGGTGGCGCTGGGAGCTTACAATTTTTACCTAAATTACCTTTAGCTTTGTGTTTTTAATAAGCGGGAATCACAATCGATAGCTTAAAATTTCCTTGACTGTTGATGGTATGTTCTTGTCTTTTCGTTTTTCTCTTTAGTGTTATTTTATGGTATTTTGGTTTTTATTGTTTTTTTGTTATTGTATTTTTACTTATTAGTGGTTTTTCTTCTAATTTGTTGTTTTGTATTTTCCTTTCTGTTAAAATGGTATATCTCTTGGGACTAATTTCAGAGGGTTTTCGGGTCACGAGGAATCATTATTCGACTTAATTGTCTGAATTTCCTTAACAGAAAAAATCCCTTTTTTTGAATCCCTGCCTGAGGGTGACCCTTGAAAAAGTCTTCACGCCGGATTCTTTTTTATATTTTGTTATATTTTTTTATTTGGTTTATTTGTTTTTCCTATTAACTTGATTTTTATGCTTTTGTGTGTGTATATATATATATATATATATATATATTAAAAAATAAAGAAGTTGAACAAAGTATTTCCAACTTGCTCTGTTGTGTATTGAAGCATTTTCAGAAGATGAATAAAACACACTTTTGAAACCAAAGAGTCCTGAATTTTTTTATTGGTGTTACATATATTCACGTATATCAATCAAATGTTTCATAAAATCACACTTGAACTCGTATTTGATGGGATTTGAAGTTATGCTTGACATGTGCATACTAAAATTTATTCCTATACGTTGAAGTCATTCTTCTACTGCACAATTTTTTTTTCTCTCTTTTCTTTTTTTTTTTTTGTATTTTATATTGTAAACATGTATTTCTATATCAATTATAAATTTATCAACTATAAAAAGAGAGAAAAGCATTAGGAAGAATGTATCCCTAATCCATAAATTTTTTTATTCTAAGATTTATACAAATAATCAGTATTATGTATTATTATGAGATATTAAAAAGTAAGTATACCAAGAACATTTATACTATGAATCATTTTCCCTGAAAGATATTTTTCAAAAAGATATTTTTTAAAAGTATAAATGTGTACAAAAGCCTTCAAGCTATAATGAATGCTTTAATTTATTTTTAAAAAGAGATCTGCTCCTGATTAAGTTTTTCATTTTGAGGTTTTTGCATATACTCCATAAATAAAGTTCACAGAGGAGGCAAAAATAGTTTATAATAATTTAGAAGATTTGTGTTTCAAGTCAGTACATTTTTTCAATAAAATAATTTATGTGAAAAGAGCGAACAACAGAAAATCTGCAAAATCTATTTTATTTTGATATTTAGTGTATACTATTGCTCCAAATGAAACTAATAAATTTCCAAATATTAAAAAAAATTCCAATTGAAAAGAGCTATTTAAAAAATTCCTAACAGAATAAAAATATTATTTTTCATTTCACAGTACTTAGCATTTATTTGATATGTTATTTCATTTTTTTTTGTAATTTTATTTAATTGCTTAGGGAATGAAAACATATTATTTGCTGTAGAAAAAATTCAAGTTCTATTCGCTTGTGGAAATCGAGCAATATTTTAAAATATCATGTTAGAACTTAACTAATATATTTATCTCAAAAATACTAAAGATGCATGTCTTTTTAAAATTTTAATTATTTGAATGTCAGAAGAAATTGATTTGAAATGGAGTTCGAGATATCTGACACCAGTTATTGAAGAATAAATATTAAAATTATTCTTTTTAACGTGTCTTAATAAAATGTTTTGAATGATTTATAAAAGTTTTGGAAAATATAAAAAATTTCTCAATACCTTACACTGAAATATATTTCTATATAAGTAAATAAAATATTTACATTTATCTCCCTCTTTTTTTTTACGGTTTACATGTAATATTAATATTGAACACGTATGCAGCAGAAAAGATCAAATCCTGAAACCTAAACTCTAAAAATATAAAAATTACAATTTATTAAAAATATTTTTTTGTTTCTTCTTAATATTATTTTGATATTACTCAAAAAAATTAGCTACGAACTCACATATTCTGTCAAAGCTCACATGTTTATACATTTTGGTACGTTAAGTAATCATCTCCCCCCCCCCCCCATGTTTCGTTGATAGGAAAGTAGCAAATGTTCAGTTACAAGTTTCAGTGTTTGTATGAATTATCTAATAATGCACGTCAATCATAAAAAATAAGAAGTATTTAATTGCTGCATCATATAGTTTTTATATTTCTGTACGTAAACAACATTAGATTCTTCTATTACTAGTTTTATAAATTAGAAACATAAACGTTTTTCATGATTGAAACATTTTTCTTGTAGGTTTGAATTATTCTTTCATTAAACAGAAATATTTAGAGAATATAACTATTTGAATAAAAATTAGATCGTGTGGAAATTCATTCTTATCTTCCATAAAACTAACGAAAGCAACAAGGTTTAAGCTAAATAAGCTATAACTATACCATGGGTGTCTAAACTATGACCGTTCGTCGGCCGCATGGCAAAAAAAAAAAAAAAAAAAAATTTGCTGGGCCGCACATACAATATTTTTTCAAAAAATTGAAATAAAAATTAACTCTATGTAGTTTTATTAAAATAAATTAACTTCTTTTTATTATAATTTTTTTTTATTTTTAATTTGATATGAATAGGTACATATTTATTTTACATTTGTAAAAGTTTCGTTTCATTTAGTTTGGATTTCATAAAGATTTAAAAAATAATCAAATTAATGAGATGGATGAATTTGCTTTTGTCGAACAAGCGAATCGAGATCGGGTTCAATAGACGAGGTTGCAATTCTTAATGCATTTTCAAGATGTTTGTCGGTAACCTTTGTCCTATTTTTGTTTTTTGTATGCTTCATTCTTGAAAATAATTGTTTACAAATATAGGTACTACCAAAAGCTGAAGACATTAATAAAGCATGATTGTGAAAATTAGGATATTTATCGCGGGGTAGGTAATCTTTATAAAACTCCAGTAAAGAAACATTTCCAAATTTTTCTTTCATTTGAATGTCACTTTGCAGTTCAATGCATTCCATTTGAAGATTTGAAGGTAATTTATTTATTTCTAGAGAAAATGGAATAAAAAATATGCTGAAATACTCTTCATTTTTTCGAAAATCTTGAAATCTACTTTCAAACTCTTGAATTAAATCAAAAATTAATGCAGCATATTTTGTGCAACTCACAGGTTTATGTGCAGCCAAAGTACTGAAATGCGTCAAATCTTTCACTTTTATTTGATTGTGCCAAAATTTCAACTTTCTTTCAAACGCTATTATTGTTTGGAACATATTATTAATAAATTGATTTTTTCCTTGAAGTCTCAAATATAAATCATTCAAATGCTCTGTTAAGTCTACTAAAAAAGCTAAATCTGAAACCCAATCTTCGTCTTCAAATTCAGTCACAGGTTTCCCTTTCGATTCCATAAATATTTTTATTTCATTTCTTAAATCGTAAAATCTTTTGAGCATTTTCCCCTTACTGAGCCATCTTTCTTCAGTATAATAAATAACATCTGCAAATTCAGTGCCCATTACCTTGAGAAACTCTTGAAATTGTCTATGATTAGTTCCTTTTGCTCTTATAAAGTTAATGGTTTTTATAATAACGCTTAATACACTTTCCATTTTTAAAATTTTTCCACACAAATTGTCCTGATGTACAATACAATGATATGCCATCAAGATCGTATTGCCGGCAGCGACGGCTTCATTATTAACCATTTTAACGAGTCCCCCATTTTTATCAACCATGGCAGGTGCTCCATCGGTTATGATAGCTGATAAATATTTCATAGATAAGGAAAACCTTTCCATCGTCGTTTTTAATGCGTGGAATAAATCTACAGACTTGGTTGTGTCTTTTAACGATACTAAAGCAGCCATTTCTTCCGTGATATTATAATGTTCATCGATTCCTTTTATAAAAATTGCCAATTGTGCCGTATCAGAAGCGTCAGTGCTTTCGTCCATGGCTAACGAATAAAACTTAAAATTAGTACAATTGCTTTTTAAAGACTTTTCAACTGCATTCCCCAACTCCTCAATTCTTGTGGCTATAGTTTGGTGTGATAAACTGATTTTAGAAAAATCCAACTATTTTTCAGGGCAAATTATGTTTGCTACGCTTTCCATGCATTCTTTTATAAATTCGCCATCAATAAAAGGTTTTGATTTTTTCGCTATTAAATTTGCTACGACATAACTTGCTTTTACAATGTCATTATTTTGAGTAACTGTCTTTTTAAAAAAAATTTGTTCAGACGATAGCCTTTTTTTTAGTTCTGTGATTTTATCTTTACAGCAAACGCCGAGATATACATCGTATTTTGTGGCATGCTTTTGACTATAATGTCGTTTCAAATTGTAGTCTTTAAAAACTGGCACAACGTCCCTACATATTAAGCAAAGTGCTTTATAATTCTCCTCAATAAAAAAGTATTTCTCTGTCCAGTTTTTATTAAAAACTCTTTTTTCATCTTCAATTTTTCTTTTTTTAGGTTCTGATTGTTTTTTTAATGACATGGAGACCATCTAAAAAAAATTATATATTTTAATTTTATAAGCAAATATCCATAATGAATATGATTTATTCATATATTTTTAAAGAATTTGATACAAAAATTAGGAAATCAAAATACAATGCAATATATTGCATACAAATATTGTAATTCTTCAAAGAATATTAAATTTTTATGAGATTGTTTTACACGATATTTCAACAAAATAGTAAAAATAAATATATAAATTTTGAAATTTCAAATGAATATGTAAATTTTATAAATCAAAACTGAATACTGAAACTGGAACACAAGGCACCTACCGGTACAGTAATGGAAGTAAGGCAGATGGTGGATGGAAAAGTAGAACAAGGTGCCGGAACAGTCAGATTTGTGCGGTGAGATGGATAATACTCTCGTAGAGGAAATAAAATCTCTCTACTCCACTACTAGCTAATTTGATGGCTTCGTGGACCTGTCAGGGATCCCTTTTATAGACTCGGAGAGCATGAAGAATTTTCTGGAACACCCCCAGCTGTAGCAGACGCGCGATTGGGGCAAGTCGGTGCGTGACGTCGGAACTGGCACGTGACCATGCGCCAAGATCACGCGCAGAACGGGATTCAGCGAGAAGGCCATCGGGCCGGATCGATTTGGCGAACTTTTGCGAACGTTTGATGGCCCCTTTTTCTGTGAGGGCTCCCTTTGGCCAAAAATCAAAATACAATTAAATATACTGCATACAAATTTGATTGATAACCACTATTCGGACGGTTTTCTGAGGTGATGTTCTCTTTTCTTGGCAACAATATATATTCTTGAAACTCATTTCCACAGACACCTTTGATACTATTTGTATGAAAGACTTGTTGGGCGCGAATCCTCATAATCAAATTTTTAATTTTTTTAAACACATCGGTTTTTATTGTTATATTTGATTCCTGTTTTTAACTTCTTACCTATCATATACACTTGTTGATTTATCTTTGTTTCTGTCTACCCTTTCTTCATTTATATTGTTATGCACGTACTGTGTTAAATATGAAATAGTTAAAATAAAATAAAATAAATAAATAAAAGAAAAGAAAATGTTTACACCTTGTGTTTGGCACAATTTGTCCCTTGAGGACCCAGTGCCATAAAGCCAAACAAACCAAACCACAGACACCTTCAAAGTTATTTTCTACATGATACTGCATGTGACTAAAAGCACTGGTGTATATGCTAGAAGCACAGTTTCTTAGTTCTTATCTATTCTTTCTGATAACTTATTATTGGACTTCTCTCAATGCGGGGAGGTAGAAAGTAACATCAATTCAAGATGACATTCTGACCCACCTTTTTCTTTCACGTTCTCAAAAGGTATTTCCGGAAGGGACGAAGGGGGAATAAGGTCCATTAACAGTCCATTTTCTAGTTTCGATCTTTGAAAACTTCAGGCCTTAAGAGTAATAGAACTGGCCATACAAGCTGTCTTTAACCCTTTCAATACCAAAGAGCCCAAACACCCGTACATGCAAAATACCAAAAGCGTCCGGGAATGCAATGTTTATTTGCATGTTTGTTACCCACTGCTTGCCATTGTACCTGACAGTGGAAGGCGTGCCGAAAACCCATTGCTTTTTTTATCTCCTTCCGAATCAATAAGGACAATTTGAATAGTGATAAGAGTTGACCATGGAAGAACAATGCAGTGCAACAATGCATTGTATGAACCCTGGGAAAATTTATTGCTTCTACTCTTACACCGGGTGTGGGGGGGAGGAAATCTTCGGAAACGAAAAACTACTTTCCGTGCGTTTTGGTATTTTGAGTACGCCTAAGAATTCAAGCCTCGGTATTCAAAGGGTTAAAGAGTTAAATTTTTATTTCAAAATAAATGTCAGCAAATCGATTATATATGAAAAATATCTATTTTTTTAATAAAAATGAGAAAATTTAAATATTTTCATGATTTGCGTTTGGGCCGCATTTTAATGGCTTTTGGGCCGCACTTTAGACAAGCATGAACTAGACTATTATGAGTGCAAAACATTGCCAAGAAGATGCCAAGGCTTAAACAAATCAGAGAACATTGGTATTCTTTGCGGTAGAGTGAGTCTGTACAATTTGCGAATTCGCTTGGTTGCAGTATGCAGATATCTGTTATTTATTTATTATTTTTATTTTTTTGAAATCGTTATATGAGATAAATTATTTTCATGAAATAAATTTATAGTTTCATTTTTCTACAATTTGATTTTCATCACATTTTATGGTTTTTGTGTTAAATTTCTAATCGTCGTGCAACTGCGATTAATTTCTTTACAGCTATAATTTTCAAAGACAACTTTCTTCTTTAAATAAGCGGAATTGATTGCCGTGAGAATGCAAATATTTTTCAGTAGGGGCGTATACCTTTGCAGCCCTACTAAAGCATTAAAAATATTATTATAAAAAATATCCTTTTACACCATTTACATCAATATAGATAAGTTTTTCTAAACATTTAATTCATTCTTAGCAAAATATTTCAAAAATATTGGTAAAAACGTTAATTTAAAACTTCTAATTAAATCTCTAATCTATAAATATGATAAATTTTTAAAAGGTCTAAATTTAAAAGTCTTAAAAGATGAATAACTCTAAAATTCTTTAAATGAGACCATAAAACCAGGAATACCAAACGTAAATTTTAAATTTTGTTTACTTTCAGATATCATTACGTTGGGAGAAAAAATTAAACATTTCGGAACTTTAGAAAAAAAAAATATTTTTGTGACTTTTTAGCCACAGTATACCGAAAGTTACCAAAAGTTAGTACACAGGCTGTCTCAAAACAGTGGAACAAGTGCTTTTGTCTCAAATATTGTACCTAAAGATATATTTCCTATTATAAAATTTCTTTAAAGAAGGTTGGAAATTGAAAGTTTCAGTTTCTGTAGAGGTTGGTAGTAGAAAGTTTTTAAAAAACTGAATTTTTTTGAGGCTCCGTACGTAAAAGTGCCACTTTTTTTTGGAGGGAGAGAGACACTCTGTAAGGCCTTCTATAGACCATTCCCAAATCTTTTTTCTGCAAACAACTGTGAAAAAACTTGCTCAATCATATTTTATTTTGTTTAATTTTTGTCCATTTGTTCACATAAGTATAATAAGATTCATTTCCGCTTTTGAAGCAACACGATTATTATTTTGGGATGGACGCACAATTTTCAACCATCAAATAAAGATTTTCCTGAGCCATCGAGGTCCGGCCATCTGTGTGAATTTGGGTGCGATGGACACCAGCCCACAAGAATTAAACACTCCCTTTTGTTCCCTTCTTTTTTACATTTTTAAAAAAATAATGATATCATATTGGCTTGTTTAAAGATGCACAGGAAACTTTTCTGGTCGAATAGAGGGCAAATTCCAGTACGGTAAAGGACAGTAAAATAATTTTATTGTAAGTATGCAACAAAAGCATTGTTAATAAGACCCCGACGACGTTTCCATATGGTAAGGTTTGTTGATTTTGATGATTCATTTTGCTGACAATTGGTAAGATTCTACAATCCTTTATATACCTAGGAATTTCTACGCTCAAATTCCTCCACATCGTGAATTATCCTTAGTAATCCCCTCCCAATCGTGAATGAGGGTGAATTTCTAAGGATAATACAATAAAAAAATGCATGTCTGAAGGTAAGTTATCTTCCACTGGGTCTCGTGCTGGACAATTTAAATGCGATAAATTGTAAAAACTTTCTAATTATTAAGTTACACACGCAACAAAGGTCCTGAAAAAGTTATGCGTGTTATCCTGCAAAAACCATCCAACATGAATTTTAAATTAATAGATTTTTTATCAAATTTGCTTTATGATTATTTTAAATCCTATTAGTTTTATCTTTAAAAAATGCTTAGGAACCCAAAGTTTATTAACCGGAGACTACTAAGAGAAATGGTCAATCTTGGAATTCCTCCCCTTCCAAACTGTCACACCACATCAACAAGTAGACATATGTTTCACAACGTATTTATCGTGTTCCAGTCCCATCTTCAGGTAATCCGTTCAGAAGAGGTAGTTCGGCTTCTGAAAGCCGAAATTTGTCACCAAACTGCCCGAGTAAATAAAAATAGATTTAAATAAAAATAATTGCAATAAAAATAGATTCCAGAAAAATTTATCTATGTTTTGTATATGCTGCAGCTGAAAAGAGAATGGTTTAACAAAACTGATGCGTTTTTTTTTTTTTTTTTAATGGGCCTTCTTCAGAACGTCTAAAAGTTTGCCTTAGCATGGCAATGAAACCCATTTTGAAATGAGAGGCATCAAATATGCACATCTGATTCGATTAAAATTTATCACGTGAATTCAACTGTAAAAAATTATCTGAGTGGCAAGAACTCAACTGAACAAAGAAGAAACATTAAATATGTTCATGAAAAACTGTTTCTCTATGAAAAATTATTGAATGTTTTCAAATCTACTTGTTCAATTTCCTCTGTTTTTATTATTATTATTATTATTATTATTACAAGTTTTGCTTATACCACTTGATACAGCATGTGATTTTGAATACTAGAGTACTTGAGATGTACTAGAATGCTAGAGTATTCTTATTTCAAACTAATTTCAAAAGTATAAAAGAACAGAAAAAGATATATTTATTAATGTTATCCACCCTCTTTAAGTTTATAAAAGAAGTTTTGTTACAACTTCTAATTTTAATTCTCAAATTTAATATTCTGGCGAGTTAACGTAACTCTTCCACTTTTCTAGTTTTCTCAATAAATTCAATTTTTACTGAGTTTAACCAAAGTTCAAAAGTTTTCAATTAAACAAAATAAATGATAAAAAAAACAAATTTATTATTTTTAGGAACTTAACTGATCATTTCTTTTTAAAATAATTTGTATATAAATAAAAAAATCAAAAGTATTCCAAAATGCTTATAAAAATTTCAGTGCTCAAAAAACGCGAAATCTTCACTTCAATTCCAAAAAATTTCTCGTAAATATTTCATGATTTATTAAAAGACACAATAAGGCTAATAAAGACGGTTTTGTGTTGTCGCTCCGAAAAATAAATAGATTTAATTGTTTTAAGTTGAATTATCTCGTTCTTACTACTCTGCAGGTATTTTTAACAATCAAAATAATATAGATAAATAATTAAGACATCAAAATGAGGCACCGTCTTGAATGGTGAGTGAGAGACACCGTCCGAGTGTAGAGGGTTAATTTGCACGTAAAAAGAACACTTCCAATTTAATGCACACAATGTATTTCTATCTTTAATCTTTTTACCACTAAACAGTTATTCCGTTCTAGATAACTTTTTAAAGAGGAAATCAATTAAGCTAGCCTATTTCAGGGAATATTCGACCGCTTTCCAGTATTAACTTTGAAAGTATCGAAACAATTTAAATGAATATTGAAAACAGGTAAATAATATAAAGATAGGTTTTTGTATTCACCATTCAAATTTTCTTTAAAATTATAATTCGATTTATCGTAAATCTGAAATTTTAAATGGTTTAATGCTTTTAATTCTGTTACAACGATGAAAATTCGGATTATGTATTGAAGATGGAAAATTGAATTTATCGCAAATAAAATTTACTTTCGGAAATTGTTTATTTTAGTTCTTGAGAAAAGCCTTTCGCAACACTACTCATTTCCACGATGTCAAATATTATTGCTTTGATAAATTCTTTATTGTGATCCTATCTCTTTCAATGCAAATTTGCTTTTTTATTACATTCTTCGAAATATTATGCAAACGATTTACTATAAAAAGCTTTTGAATGCTAACGAATGATTAGTATTGGCTAAAGCAGAAAAAATAATAAATAATAATTAGTTATAGAATCGTAAACTTCACGTTTTATTTACACTTTTTTTATGTTGAATTGTAATAAACATCAATAAGCTGAGGTTTACAAATTTTATTATATAAACTTATATTTTATTCCGAATAGAGCCCGAAATTATTTATGATGATTCTGTTAAATACGATAAAATGCGTGACAAAATCTTTTTCTTTCTTTTCTTTCAGTTTGTGAATCACAGTTCTTTTCAAATCAATTTTATTGATTGATTTTGATTTAATTGTTCATAAACATTATTGCAAAGAGACAAAACATTTAATATTAATATATATTTATATATAAAATGTACTGCAAATAAGATTTTTAAAAATTTCTGAAACACTCTACCAATGTACATGAGATTTTCTACTAAAACTTTCGTTAATTAATCTATATCAATCATATCCGAGATACTGCTCACAGTAAAATATCTCATATAGTCGGTTGCATTTTCTAGCTATTAATAAAAAAACAGTTAACATGTACAAAAGCTTCGGAAATTATATTCAAGAATCTTTCAGGCACACAGTTTCAAATGAACGTTTTAAGGATTTTTTTTTGTACTCTTATAAACTGTGGAAAAAGCATGCTTTTTCCTTATGTAATATCCTTTATTACTTAAAATAATATTAATTTCACTTATAATGAATTAACACGTTTACGGTTTTTTATTTAGTGATTCGATTTTTAATGATTAGTGTTAAATGTTAGATAACAGAAAACGTAATTATTAAACAATGCTTCATATATGTTTTGTAAATGATATTACGAGGTTTACAGTCATTAAAATTCTAATGCCATTTTGTGAGAATTTTACAAACAGAAAAGTATGCATTCAATGTCAAATCTAAACAAAAACTTTAAAAAAAATTTAATAAAACAAACTTTTTAATTTTAAAATTACAAATATACTTAATCAAAGAATGAAGTGAATAAAATTCACCATCACTTTTTCTGTTGCAGAAATAACAATCCACGCTTAGAACTGGATCAAATTCATTGTTAATTTCATTGCAGAAATTTGAAATACAGATACCAGATGTGTTGCCGTCCTACCGTTTCATGATAATTTCCCCTTCTTTCCTTGAAACATGTTCATTTTTATGACCCTCAGGTTCATTAAGACATCTATTTTTATTGTATCTGTATTGTTTTATACCACTGAAAATCCTGTCTTTGAACCATTCATTTTAGTTTGATTAAATGTGATAAGCAATGGCATTACCATTTCATTCTCATTCAAAAAAGACAATAAATCACTTCCTCTCATGTCCTAACATTATTATACGAAAATAACTAAAATTAAATTTTAGAAATACAAAGGTTATAGACTTAACACTATATTTAAAAAGAGAAAAAGATGTCATATTCGTGGTCACAATCATTTACACAATCCGCCAATTATATACATTCTCACACTTCTTTGTATAATTTCGGTGTTGATAATGGGCTTCCAGGATCATTCGGAAAACTCCAGTGTCTCGCACATTATATGCAAATTAGTAGTCACTTCATCCTTTTATTGACTTTTTTTTTAATATACCATTATCGTGACTGCCCTTATGCATATATACATATATATAGTATCTCTATTAGAGTTGAGTAATATTTTCTGAAATATTAAAAACAGCAATGATCCTTTTATCGATTTTTTTTTTCAAAATACTCCGATTGTGATTGCCCTTATGTATATATTTATATACATAGTATCCATATTACAGTTGATTAATGTTTTAAATATGAAAATTACGTTTAATAGTGTTTAAAATAAGTTTAATAAATAGAAATAGTTTTTAAAATAGTGTTTAAAATATTAAAACAACAATGATTTCTTTATTGATTTTTTTAATATATTCTGCCTGTGATTGGCCTTGCGTATAATACAAATATATAGTAAAAATGGTTAATGTTTTTTACAATATTCAAAAAAAATTATTCTTTTATTGATTTTTTTCATATAATCTGACTGTGATTGCCCTTATGTATAATGCAAAAAAAAAAAAAAAAAAAAAAAAAAAAAAAAAAAAAAACCGGATAACCAATGAAATTTTACATGATTAATTTTTTTAAATATTCAAAAAAGCATATAATGTTTCAATTACTTTGCAGAAATAAGGAAAACCTAAAATGTTTTTCTTCATTTACTGATTGAATAATCGAAATCTTTACACAGGTCTATAGTTTTAGCATCAACGCTAAATACCAAATTTCATTGATCTAGAATGTTGTATTGCTGAGCAATCACGTTTTAATAATCAATAATTGACAGATAATCAACTATTTGACAGAGCTGGCTCAGAATTTGACGTAGTTCTTTAAATCTTTTGGCAAAATCTTTCACCAAATTTCATCCACCAAGCATTTTTAGAGCAATCGTGTTTATACACATGTGATGGGATAGGCAGGCATAATGATTTCCCTTATTAAGAATTTGACCGAAACCTATTGCAATATTAAAATTTGTAAATTTGACTTCTGAAGATCACTCTAAAAAAATAAATATCGGTTTTAGTCAAATTTAAAAAGAAAAGTTTCAGTAAATTATTGGCTTTATTTATTTGACGGTTACAATAATTCCTTTACTAATTGTTTCCATTTTTGCGTTTTCGATTCGTGCGAGAAAATAAAATCAAAAATATTTTCATTGAAATAAGCGGGGAAAAATTGTTAGTATTAATGAAGAATTAATAAATCCTCTGTATACAATTCTTTAATGCATATGAGCTTTCCTTCTGGAAATTAACATTTATTTTTGCAATCTGAAATTATAATACTTATTTTATTGATCTGATTAAAATATTGTTGAAATCTATTTAAAATCAAACGGTATTATCTTTATTTTCAATAAAAAAGTGCTTTTTTGGTTAATGAATTTCTTATTGATTAAAATTCGCTTTCACCTGAAAATAAAATTTCCTCTTTAAAATAAAAATAGATAAATTTATTAACTTAAAATGCCATTACACGAATTCGTTTGTAACAATGAAACAAAATTTCACCAATGCATCAAATTCGTAATAAAAATATCTGTGAAAAATTGTCTGAAATTTCTGGGACAGAAACAACCATAGAGATAAATTCTAAAATATATTTAAAAATTATAAAATGCGTAAATTTAGAATTAAAAAACCCTGTTCAAATGAATAGGATATGAAAATGAATATTAAAGCTGGAGACTAAACTACGTTACGTTTGACTAGTTTTTTGGAATCATAATGAAACAAAACGAAGAAAATGCAATTTTTGTTGTTAGAAATCTGAGTCTTACTAAATATTTGGTCCTCAGTGGATTGAGATTTTTCAGACGGAGTTTTCAGCGAAAGAAATCGTTTCTATCTCAAAAAATCTGCGAATTCTGGAATGGGATCTAATATAAGAATTTTTTGTACAGAAATTTTTGAACGAAATATCAAAAAGGCATATTGGATCGAATTATTAAAAATATCTCGATTTCCGTAATCAAAAAATCCCGAGATATAAATTAGTAATTATGTAAATCAGTTTTTCAATCTATATAAGCATGTCCGTTTGAGCTATTTCTAACCAAGTGAGTTTTGTAACAATAAATGCTTAAGTTACAAAGTTGACCTCCCCCCCCCCTTTTTTGACGACTTTACATAAGATGATGTACTTAAATATGACGGCAAAAGAATCAGAATAAAATATACGTTGATGGGATTGAAGAGATTTTTATAATAATTTTTCTAATAATAATAATAATTCTAGAATAAAATGAGATGATAAATTTTAGATTAAAATTAATTAAAAATTTTTTTAACATGTTCCTCTTAAAAATTTTTTATCTGAGAATTGACATGTAATTTTTTAAAAAAGAAATTATTAAAATGAATCTTGTATCACTTATTTTGTCCAGAATGGTTTCCATTTTGGTAAGAATTTGAATTTCATACAATTTGTCTAATTTTGTTTTTACATTTTAAAACTTATTTCATTATTATTGCATTCTGAAAAAAAGTTCATCAACGGAAAAGAGTTAAAAATATCAATTAAAATAATAATAAAAAAGAAAAGAGAAAATGAATCATCAAACTGAAGAGCCACAAAATTTGAGTTGCAAAATAAAAATATAAAAAATTCACTCATTTCAAACCAGAGTGATTTACTGGAAGGTTAAAAGCGATACGTTCACCTTGAGCAAAGTGCAGACTGAGATGTATTTTGACCATTTCTGGTTCGGCACTCCATCAATTTATGATTCCCCCCCTCACTTAATTTCTCTTCACTTTCTTTCTCACAATTTCTCTTATACGTTACATTTTTAGTTATGTTTTCATATTTCGATAACAAAAACACATCTGGCGTACATTACTTCGTTACAAGTTACTCAGCTCAAGAAGAAATATCAATAATTTTTCAAAAATACGTTGCTGATAATTACATTTCGAAATTTTGATCAATTTACGATTTTAAGTTGATTTTTAATGGGAATTTCATTCCATTTTTTATGGTTATTTTTAGGAAAGAAATATCGGTAAGTTTTCAAAAATACGATGCAAATAACAATAATTAAAAATTTTAGTCCACTTAGAAGGTACGTTGCTCTTTTAATACAAGTTCTATGGAATTAATTCTATTCTTTTGATGATGTTTTTAATTTAATATTTTTCATTTTTGAGCTGATGAGCCTCGTTGACTATGCTCAAACATGTAAAAAAATTCTTTATGAGTGTTGGAGAAAAACGATCGGAGATCGCGAACTAGAATGTGACAGACTCTATTCTAAGGCAAAATTTCCATGATTACTAGTTTTCTAAAAGCAAAAAAATAGAGAAAGTAGCGATGAAGACAATAATTGCAAACACGGTCTTGTTATTTATAATTTTTTTTTTAAATTTATGTTTGAATTATTGAAATGTGATCTTCTCATATCAAGAATTGCGGTTGTTTGAAAAATATTGTAAATAATCGAAGAATGATATCCCCAGATAAAAAACGTCATTATCATTTTTCTATTTGATTGCATATAAATAGATGTAATACTAAAAAGAAAAGAAAAAAAAAACCTTTTGCGACTGACATGAGGAGTTTTGAATTACGTAGCAGTGCAGTAGGCGTTGTATTTCAGAGGATTATTCTCACTTTCTAATATTATGTAAGCATTTACAGAAATAATACGGTGCATTTCTATAAACTTTTTATTTTCCTAATAAACAGATTGAAGAGGTTTCTAAGCAAAACCATAAGCAAGGTTTAACATGTTAAGCTGAAGGTTTAAACATGTTTCGTGTAAAATCCTTTTCCTATTGACATTTCTCCTGTGAAAAAAAAAGAGGAAAAAAGAATTAAGAACTATGTAATGATACTGTGAAAAAGCATAAAATTATTTAATAGCAATTACATGATCACTACCGTTGTCTGTTATACAGTCAAGGAACTACGGCCTACGGCCTTAGGCGAATCACGCAATGAAGCCTCTGGTTTACTAAATTGGTTAATTTAATCTCACAATTAAACATTTTTAAACTTATTAATATGGCGATGATTTGTATAAAGTTTATTTTTCATTTTAGTAATTTTATGAAAATTACATATTTTTGTTTTTTGCTTATTAGCATTCACACAATATTGTTTCAGCAGATACTCATTGTTTATGAATACTGTAACAACTAAGTGATTGTTATGAAATAAATCGAAACCTTACCAATTTTACAAGACAAAGTTAATATTATCCAAGTATTTTTTATTCGAAGTATTTGTATTCATTTGACAAATTGTTTACTTTGTTAATAATGACTTTTTAGTCGATTTGCTTGCGACCTCCTCAGCTCAGTTGTCTGCTTCATCTGCCTACATGTATATCCGCTACTTAAATATTAATTTCTATTGCTATTTAAAAAGAAATGATGCATTATCATTTTTCTGGAGGTATAAATTGTATAACTGGAAATACATTAGACGTAAAACAGAATTATTGGCATAATTTGTTATTTGCATTTATGCTCGCTGTATGTCTGCAATGGGCTGATGGAAGATGCTTGGATTCGACAGTGGGAGGATCGATATTCGAGGCCAGATTTCGCTGATAATACGATATGCATTTTGTCAAATGGAATATATTTTCTGCCATCGGAGAACAAATGTCTTCCCGTTGGTCTTTGAAATATTCATCTCATAGAATTGATGCTGAATAATTAAGGTTGATTTTGACAGCTCATTTGATTCTGAGAAGATGCTTAAATACATCCATAACGTGTTATTTGAGATAAAAAGGAATAATAGTCACAAAAATATGTAAATTTTAGGCAGGATTTGAAAATTTAAATAGAATAATTTATTCTTAAAGGTTTTAATTTAACATATGGTTTAAAAAAAAACCTGTTCTAAAATTAGCAACCACTGCTATAATCTGTGTATTTTAAGTAGGCGTTTCAAAGTCACAATTTCTACCTCGCTATTGGTTGTCTGGTCATATATTTGCTTCTAATATTGGATAAAAAAACACTAAAACTCCATCAAAATTTTACATTAACACAAATTTATTCTATTTTTTCAATTGGAAATTCAATTTCAATTTCAAATATAATCTAAAATGACAATTAACAGAAAATGCACGCATTAAAAAAAAACTTTCTTCTATGCAGGCAGTTGAATACTATTAATTATGAAGATGACACCTTAAAACATAGATTATAGCCTCTCGTATCGAAAACGTTTAGGAACTTAAATTACACACACATTGAAAATTTTTGCTCTATTGAACTGCTTTGTTAAATGAAAAGATAATTCCTTTCTTTCAGAAACAGTCAGTTTAGTACAAGCTACATTAAGTGTATTTACGAGCTACATTAGTAACACTAAGTCTATTTTAAGGGAAAGCACGTAATTTTAAACCGTGGTTAGATGGCAAGGGCCGTTCACACATGAACCGGCAATCCTCTTTATATGCAGCATCACCAGTGTGCTTGTAGGCAGTTATATAGTGTTTCTTGACTAGAATCGAGCACTGAATTTGAAAATCTCTGGCCCCGAAGACAGGCCATCGCTTATAATTATTATTTTACATATAAAAATAAAAATTCATGATAGTTCATTTCTCTAAAGAATAGCCATAAACTTTCACTAGAACTGCAAAAAAAAATTTAAATCAATTGCATCGCTTTTTAATAAGATTTATAATGCATGATTGCAATATCAAAAATGTTTTACTGTCTCATGCATTGAAATATTTTTTTAATATAAATGCTTCAATCAATAATTAGAAATAGAGCAAAAAAGATGACACATTTCAAATAAAAAGCATTCTTTTTGTAACCACTGATTCATTTTTCATTTTGAAATTAAATTTGAGATTAAATCCAAAATCGTTTCTTATAATATTGAAAAAAAATTATAGATTTTGATGGACGATTTCCGAAAAACATATAATGGCTACTCTCTATATAAATTTCACAGTAAAATTATGATTGCAGAATTCAGAAAAATCTGCAATCAATTACCCCTTATTATGGATTTTTCTAATACAATTATTCAAGCAGATTGCATGTAATTCTGTAAAATTGAAAATTCTAAATCGAGGTAGATGATAAAGGAAGCGAAGTAGTTCTTTACAGATGGGCAGGAAATTATAAAAATGATACAAGATTAAAATAAAATTTACATTTTAAAAACTGTTTTTATACTTTAGATTACCTAAATTGCGAACAAAGACTCGGCAATAAATAACAGTTGGGTTGATCATCTTCATCATCTTGACCGTGAAGGATAGAAGCCTTCCACTATCGGTCTTTGCTACATGCTCTCCTTTGAACCATTCTTCTATGTGCATAAATTCGTACATAAAAACTAATTTGCTAAAGGAATATAAAAATAAAAAAATTATTTAGGTCCCTAAAAAACACAATAAAACAAATAGTTCATAAAAAGCATTACAATTTTTTCCCAATCTCTATGTCCTATAAAATAGATATATTCGCAAACTTTTAAAGATCAATACTTTAGATATTAATGGCCGTGCTTCGCTAGTAATCTTTCCCTTTTCAATAAAAAGTACCTCATTTTTTTAAGAAAAAGTTGCTAATCTGAAAGTCTGCGATGATCTTAATTTCTTTTCAAGCGACTTTTTCATATTTAAAGCACTTCGACATTCAGACGTTTAGGCGAAATTACATTGTATCGCATGGGTATCCGCTTTGACACATCATTGACATAATAAAAATTACAAGAAAAGAAAAAAGAAATGGTCGAAGTGTTAAAAATATACCTTTCCAAAAGAAAAAAATAGACAAACCTTCCCCCCTCCGAGCAACAACAACAAAAATGCTTGCTGTTTTGTAAGGAAACGTAATTTTCCTCAAAATGTTCATTAATGCCAATAAATTTTCAAAAATATTATCTTCTAAATTGTTTTAGAATTTATATTTTGAATAGGAGAAAGAGAAGGAAAAGAAAAGTTGTGATAGTAGACGTAATTTAGATTTTTCCGTTTATCGCTATCGCTTGTGGGAGATTTGGGCATTTTCAGAGCCTAGGCAGTGCACATTATGAGCCCTCCCAACCGCATTTCAAAAAACTGGCAAATTAATCTTCATATTGAAGCTGCAACATTTTTTCCAAAATATTTTTAACTCACTAATAAGTTATTATAAATTTTTTGAAAACTCATCACAAATATTTGATATGATGATCTCTTTAAATATAAATAAAGATCTTTACTTACAGGGAAATAATAAATTCAAACTGTTCTTTAACAAACATAGTAGTTAAGTTGCTTGATGACAACTGGCAGCGTATGTACCAACCACATTCGAAGTATACGCTGAATAACAGATGTATTCTACCATTGGGTTCTTATTTCTAATCAAGGATTAAATCCCCTTTTATTAACCTAATATATTGCTAATATTATCATAAAATGGCGTCTCATATCGTCAACTGAAACATTAAACTGAAAAAGTGTCTCAAAAATTAAATTCTCAATTTTAATTGTCGTATGATTACTTAATCTAATGAATTTAATAAATCTTTTTACAAGATCGTCATTAAATATAATGCATTGAAGTGCAAAAGGTAACTGATCTGAATGAGCAATGAGTGCAGTGTAGTCAATTTTTATGGAATAATATTTACTTTGCTTTAGTTCCAGTTTTTATTTTATTTACCACTTTTTTGTACTGAAGCGCTATGAATTCATCGAATGTTGTTTTTGCTAAATAACTACTTTGATCTTGATCAGGATAGACATGCTTTTCTACACAATTCTTTTTTTAAAATCTCCATATTCTGAAATTAAATTCCTAAAACTTTTCTTCTGGGAGTGACAAAAAAAATCTATTTTTTCCTTTGCTTCGAAATACTAAACTACTAACGTCGGAAAATGTTATTAAATGCACATATGTTCCAAAGCATTGTGCCGTACTTAACTTCTTTTGAACACTTTGATATATTGGAGAATCAATTTTTCCTAAAGAATTACCTCTCAGAATAAATTAATAATAATAATAATAATATAAAAAATAAAAAATTTTCCTCTATAGTCATTATTTTTTCTCCCGAGTTCTGCAATTCTTTCGCCATTGTTCCGTTCTTTAAAGCATTCAGTAGGAAAATAAATAGTAATCAGAACAAGCATGTTTTGGCAGTAAGTTCCGTTAACTTCAAATGGCTTAATATTTGTTAGAAATTATCGATTGATCGCTGTTTAAAATTTAACTGTCGAACTGACGAATTCCAGATGTAAGAAACCCTCTGCACACAAAGAAATCCTGAAAAATACTTTTTTTTTTCAGGATTTCTGGATTTTTATCAGGCTTATGAGCGCCATTACCATTAAGTAAATTTCATGTCTTTCTTCCATTTTTTTCGAATTATCATTTAATAATTCCTGACACTTTTCAACAGAAATAAACTATTATCAAAACTAGCATTGACCTCAACCCATTAAAAGCCAATAAACTATCTATTAATCATGGCAACAACGAATGGGGTTAGATTTTTAGGTTAGAACACATCGTTGTGAGCTTGATCAGAGTTACGGCGCCGTCTGCCTTGACTAATACAGCAACTATACAATAATTTCTGCTCAATTTACTCTCCAAAGTTGATTTTCTAATCACTGGAATTTCGGCTTCTCTGTAATTTTAACTTCTGACTTACATAAAGAACATTATTACAGAATATTAAAAACTATTAAAGTAATATTAAAGACATTAACGAACTCCTACACCTGCTTTTTTACATCATGTTTTATACACACACACATACATATATGTAAATATTTTTCAATTGACCTTCCTGCGACCCTAAGCAGCTGCCTAGTCGGAAATCTACCAAAGTGTATCCCAAATCTTTATTCGTCAGAGATACATCTTCTAGAGTTTACATGAAGATTATTTGACCGCCTAAGTCAGCCTATTATCTCTAATGATTTTCTAACTGTTATTTGTGTTCAAAGAAAGTTTCAAAGAAGTTTTTCATTAAAAAAAAACTATATTATCCGCTCATTAGTGTACGGAGATAAAAAAAAATATATACATTATTACTTACTGCTGTACAGCTTCGAACTTCTCCCTGTTGTTACAAAGAACTTTGTACTTGACTGCAATTAGATTACCGTAGCCTATTAGTGGTCTGCGGCATCTGATTGTAAAAACGTAACAGATTTTTCTGGCTTTTTTATATGCCATTATTTCCTGCAGTAGAAGAAAATGACCATTTATTTCAAATAAAATCAGTGTATGCCTTCTGAGAAAACTTTATCAAAAAGATTATTATATTCATACAAAAACGCATTAAATCATAAAATTATTGGAGCATCATTTAATATGTGAATAAAACGACTACATTAAATATTTTTCTGTAAAATGTAAATCTCTTAGAAATAGAAATAATGAATAAAATTTGAAATACAATCTGTCCAAAAAGTAATGTCATGGAATTAAGAAAGATGTTCAGAAAAGTTTCTTATGTGATTCTGTGAACTGTTTTCTTAAATAATGGCCCCAACATTCATTAGCTTCTTTTATAAAATAGGTACTTTAAAAAAACTGAAGTCTATTTATATTTATATTGTTGAAAATGACCTAACAAATGCTCCGCAACAAATAGGTTGTTACTTTTTGAACACACTGCATAAGATAAGGAATTTTTTTTTTATTTTAGAAGGTTAAATCAAGGTCTAAATACAGTAATTAGTTAAAGATAATTCAATAAAACATTCGCCATATCTGTAATGAGAAACTTTTTTTCAGGCTAAAAGTGATCTTCCCAGGGCTCTAAAACTTTTTCTACTTGCGACCCTCCTATTAGACAAAGGGAAGGAAAAAAAAATCACGATTCCCTTTCAGCCATAAAAGATTTCCTGTTTGTTTATTTTCTCAAGTTCCCTTCCCCCCCCCTCCTAAAAAAACGACCCTTTAAAGAATTACAACTACACTGGTGTGCAAAACTTAAGCAACAATGCAAATTTTAAGCAGATAGCCATGAAATTGCAGAAAAGGAGTTCTTGCGATCAGTACAAACAACACGTAATTCAAGAGAAAGGTCATGCGTATGCAAATATCAGGAACAAAACGTCACAGGCGACGTGAGCGTACGCAAAACACGTGCGGAAGGCGCGCGCAGCTCAACACTACAATAAAAGGAAGGACGGAGACGCAATTAAAGACATTCGCTGCAAGTGCACGTGAGTTAATTCGTGAAATATGGCTAGCAGAAATCACCTGGACGATTTCACACGTGGAAGAATGATTGGAAAGCTGGAGTAGGGACGTAGTGTGACCAGTGTAGCTGAAGAGTTCGGAATCAATGAAAGTGTCGTTTCGTGCGCTTGGAAAGCCTTCCAAACCACAGGTACAGCTGTGAGAAAGGTTGGTAGTGGCCGCCCCAGGAAAACAACTGCAGTGGATGACCGACATATCGTCCTGCAGTCGAAAAGAACCCGAAACCAGTCAGCAAGCGCCATTGCTCAGCAACTGTATGCAGTAACGGGGTAACAAGTGTCGCGTTTTACTGTGTCCAGACGCCTTCACAAAGGTGGCCTATTCGCCCACCGTCCTGAACGCTGCACCCCTTTGACAGTTTCCACCGGCGGCACCATTTAGAGTGGTGCAGGGAGCACAAAAACTGGACATCTCATCAATGGAGTCGTGTCCTCTTTACAGATGAGAGTCGTTTTAGTGCCACAAGCGATTCCCAACGCCAGTTGATTTGGAGAGAGGCCGGGACACGGTTTCATCCCAGTAACATCACGGAAAGAGACCGTTTCGGTGATCCTGGAGTTGTCGTCTGGGGAGGCATTATGATGAACGGGTGGACTGAGCTCCACGTTTTCGACAGAGGTTCTGTAACTGGAGATTGCTATTGTCAGGAGGTGATCCTTCCCCATGTGCGTCTGTTCCGAGGTGCCATTGGATCAGACTTCGTTTTTATGGATGACAATGCACGGCCACACAGGACTCATGCTGTTGAGGAGCTCCTGGAAAGTGAAGATATCACTCGAATGGATTGGCCAGCGTGCTCCCCTGATTTAAATCCGATAGAACATGTGTGGGATGCTTTGGGGAGACGCCTTGCGGCACGATTACATCCTCCTGTTAACACCCGACAACTTAAACAGATGCTGATTGAGGAATGGGCACTCTTACCTCAAGAACTGTTGGACAATATGGTGCTGAGTATGGGGAGACGGTGCGAAGCAACCATTGCAGTAAGGGGAGGGCATATCCCATACTAAGGAACATCTGCTTGCTGTTCTTCCTCTTGGACAGACAATCATGTGTAACGATACTATGAGTTCAATAAAGCCTTTTTTTTTTGTTTGTTTGATTCCATACTGAATGCATTGTATTCATTTCTGCGCAACTATGCTTTCGTCATTCTTTCAGAACAAAATGCTGTATCTCATTTCTGAATTTCATGTCTCTTAGATGATTTCTCGTGAAGTTATGGCAAAAAACATACCTGTTGCTTACGTTTTGCACAGCAGTGTAAAAAGAAATTTGATTAAAAAGCTATTTGACAAATATTAATGAAATCTTACAAATCGGATTCATTTCCTTAATACATTTTGATTTAGACACGAGAAAGAAATTTCCTTTACGCTCTTTAAAAAGTAACAATATGTTAAATATGTAATCAAGATTTCAATTTACAAATAAAATTTCTGTCATTTCCTCTAGCGTTTATGATTGTGTTTGATCTTCATATTTTTATAAAAAAAGTTATTTCTACATTTCATTGTATTAGGCATATACATTCGAAAAAATTAATTCTTTATTTTTGAACAAACTTAATACACGTATAAAAGCATAATAATTATTATTAATATAAAAAGTGACTTTTTTGTTATTAATAATAATTTAAAGACAGAATTAATTTAACTGACTTTTAAAGCAAATTCTACGCTCTTCTGAGGATTCTAGACCTCATTACTCCAGAACACTTTTTTGTTAACTGGAGCTAATTTTTGAAATTAACTTTTATCAAGCGTTATTAGCGTTAGAGAAAAGTAGTGTTATAATTTCTTTTCATGATTTGAAACTCTTAGGTAGGGTAAATATTTCAGAGAAAACAGAGCTGGTGCAATATTAAAATTGAGAATATTCGAACTTTTTCAAGTTAAAAGGGAATGGGTTTTCAAGAGAACTGAGTATTCCTACAATATTCTCAGTATCTGATTGTTGTTTAAAAATTAAGAAGGCTATTCTCAGTAGTTCTCACATAGTTTCAAACCGGAATGCCAATGCAACAAACCTCTAATCAGTAATTCACTTTTTTAAATTATTCTTTTTATTTCTTTTTGTCACATAAGTAAATATCAGTTCCTTCCAAATTTTTAAGACAGTTTTTTACAGCGTTTTAAACAGCTTGGGGTACCTTTTCATTACTTAAAATTCGGGACATCTTGCCCTTCCGTTGCAACATAATATAACATAATCACAACAGGAGAACGCCAGAGAAGTCCATTAGTTTTTTTTTTTTCTGATTTAAGTACTTATTTACAAAGAAAAACTAAGTAATGCCAAAAAAATTTCTAATTAATTTTTATTGCATAAAAAGGGAAGTGTTATAGAAGCATAAATTTCAAAAGGACAGTAGGAACGAATATTGAAAATTTTTATCACAATTGGTTTTATTATATTCATTTCATTGTGGCATTGGTTCATCATAAACAACATATGTTGACAGTGCATATAATTTTCATAATAACAGCTTGGCCATTATTTCTGATATTCGAATTTGTCTCAATTTTCCTTGATATTTACAGATTAAAAAAAAAAATCCAGATTTTTTTTCTGTTGAATTTAATATATTCAAAATGATGCTGCTTTATTTTTTTCAATATTTATTTCACAATATGTTCTTAATTGTATATGCGAAATCATTCTACTCTTTTAATTAAAATGAATGTAAAATAAAATATTATGATTTGAAAATTTCTTCTTCATTCTTCTAATTTTAAAAGATATTTTGTCATTTTATAGAATAATTGTACAATTCTGATTTGTGTGTTGGTAAGCAATATGGACAGGAAACAAATGATTTTATTCTGAAGCTCTCTATCAATATACTTGTGTCTTTGAACTGCATCTTTTATGAGTAAAACTGCACAAATATTTCTGATATATGACTGGATAGCTAAAAGTTGGCTCAAAGCAGTATGTGACTTTTAGCGTTGTTTAATATATTTGCAAAATAAGGGAGTTATTTTACATAACTGAAGTTTATCTAAAATTCAATAAACATAAAATGATGTTATTTTTTGTCAAATTATTAAATTTTATTTTACACTAGCCGCCTTTGGCGACCAGCTGGTTCGCCAGTATTACCGCTCGCTACAATTTTCAATTAAATATTTTAAGTAACTGGTCTCTTAAAGGATTCTCAAACCAAACATTTTTAATCTTCAAATTTTGATAGCCATACCAAACTTATACTGTTTAGATCGTTTCGTTCAATTTACTATATATATTTTGCTAATTTCAAAAATTATGAAGTCTAAATTTAATACAGTAAGGTATCATATTCTGAGAAATATTCTGGACACACCAAATTTTAAATAAATGAATGAATGTTTCTATTTTCCACGATCAACTAAGACTTATTTATGAAGTTTTAAATGTTAAAAATTTAGAAAAACTCAACATTTTCATAATCTTAGGCCAATTAATCTTGAGAAACCTGCGCGCTGATTGCCGTATTTTCTTCGAAGCGATCAATGGAAAATCTAAAATTATCCTTTTTTTATTGAATAGTGATATTCAAATTTTCATAAATCAGTCAGTTTAAGTGATTGGAAATTAACTCTTAAAAGTCAGTGATTTAGTTGATTGGAAATTAACTCTATGACCACCATAAAATCTGTGCTTTCTCTTGTGGTGTATGCATTCTCCTTAATATCCGGTCGAATAAAACATCACATACAAAATTACTACATAGAACAAACACATCAAAAGTAAACATAACATTTCAATAGTTGCCAAAAACAAAAGAGAGAAAAATGCAATTAATAAGCAGACGATATTTAGAAAAGTACAGATATTTAGACTGGAAAATGAAATTATCTGAAATTAACCATAAGCGCAGACGATATTTACAAAAGTAAAAATATTCAAACCTGAAAAGGAAAATATATGAGCCATAAGTTTGTTTATATCTTCATTATTTTATGAGTCATTAAACATCAAAATGGGTCCGGGACTAAATAAACACACTGCATAGAGAGTGTAAAAGATCATAAAATAATTTTTCTTGAATTTATGTTTTAGAAAAAATATTTCATACTTGTTTTATTTTCTACAAACACGTGCTGAAAATTATACTTTTGCAGATTTCATTTCCAAAAAGATTTAATTTATTTTTAATTAGGGCTATAATCAATGTGATGGCAACACTTTGAAAAAAGCTAATTTTTCCCATGAATGCTAAACATGCTTAATTTTAATTTTTATTTTTTACGAAAAAAATTATTGAAAAACATAGTTAAAATATTTATTTAAAAATTCATTAAAAATAGAAATTTAATTTTAAGATTAAGACATTAGCATCATTTAAAAGATAAATTTTTGATCTTTAACTTCATGTAAAAATCTTTTTTGTGCGGTAATATTTTCGGAAGTTACAGCAGAAATACGTCAAAATTTCGCTTTATTTTTAAATAAATAAAATTCTAGTTAAAAATTCGAAAAAATAACCCCCATGTGCACATTCCCGGCCTCCAAGGTATACACGTGCCACATTTGGTAGTTGTAGGTTGAATGGTCTGGCCTGTAGAGCGCCAACATACACACACACACACACACATTGAGCTTTATTATAAGTATAGATTATTATTATTGAAAGCGAGTATTGCAAACAGAATCGCTCGGATTTTAAGTCATGTTAACTACAAAATATTTTTCATAATTTATGTATTATCTCAAACAAAAATTTCTGAGATTCAGCATAAAATTCAGTTTTTAGTTTTGCTTTCAAAAGGATTGAAATGAAATCAATAATAATATTTTGTTCTGGCCTATAAATATATTTAAAAAAATTATGAAATCTAAATTTAATGCAGTAAGGTACCATATTCTGAGAAATATTCTGGACACACCAAATTTTAAATAAATAAATGAATGTTTCTATTTTCCACGATCAACTAAGACTTATTTATGAAGTTTTAAATGTTAAAAATTTAGAAAAACTCAACATTTTCATAATCTTAGGCCAATTTATCTTGAGAAACCTGTGCGCTGATTGCCGTATTTTCTTCGAAGCGATCAATGGAAAATCTAAAATTATCCTTTTTTTATTGAATAGTGATATTCAAATTTTCATAAATCAGTCAGTTTAAGTGATTGGAAATTAACTCTTAAAAGTCAGTGATTTAGTTGATTGGAAATTAACTGTATGACCACCATAAAATCTGTGCTTTCTCTTGTGGTGTATGCATTCTCCTTAATATCCGGTCGAATAAAACATCACATACAAAATTACTACATAGAACAAACACATCAAAAGTAAACATAACATTTCAATAGTTGCCAAAAACAAAAGAGGGAAAAATGCAATTAATAAGCAGACGATATTTAGAAAAGTACAGATATTTAGACTGGAAAATGAAATTATCTGAAATTAACCATAAGCGCAGACGATATTTACAAAAGTAAAAATATTCAAACCTGAAAAGGAAAATATATGAGTTATTCCATCAATAAATGCCATAAGTTTGTTTATATCTTCATTTTATGAGTCATTAAACATCAAAATGGGTTCGGGATTAAATAAACATTCATTTCATTTCCAAAAAGATTTAATTTATTTTTAATTGGGGCTTTAATCAATGTGATGGCAACACTTTGAAAAAAGCTAATTTTTCCCCATGAATGCGAAACGTGCTTAATCTTAATTTTTATTTTTTACGAAAAAAATTATTGAAAAACATAGTTAAAATATTTATTTAAAAATTCATTAAAAATATAAATTTAATTTTAAGATTAAAACATTAGTATAATTTAAAAGATAAATTTTTGATCTTTAACTTCATGTAAAAATCTTTTTTGTGCGGTAATATTTTCGGAAGTTATAGCAGAAACACGTCAAAATTTTGCTTAATTTTTAAATAAATAAAATTCTAGTTAAAAATTGGAAAAAAAAACCCAGGTGCACATTCCCGGCCTCCAAGGTATACTCGTGCCAAATTTGGTAGCTGTAGGTTGAATGGTTTGGCCTGTAGTGCGCCAACACACACACACACACACACATTGAGCTTTATTATAAGTATAGATTAATTTTAATTAAAAGAATAGAATAATTTTTCAAATTCAGTTAAGAATATATTGGGAAATAAATAATAATAATAAAAAATAAGGCAGCATCATTTTGTGGATGTTAAATACATCTGAAAAAAGACAGGGAATTTTTTTTTTAAATCTGGAGTTATCAAGTAAATTCAAATAGTAGAAATAATGGCCAACCGTTATTATAAAACTTATATGCTCTTTCAACATATCATGTTTATCATGAACCAATCCACAATGAAATGTATACAATGAAAGCAATTATCACAAAAATTTTAAAAATTTATTCCTGCTGTATTTTTTAAATTTATACTTCTAAAAGCACTTTTATTTTGATGCATTAAAAATTATAAGTTACAGATGAATCATTCAGCCAGTATGCTGGTTATCAGTTATTGAATTTCAGATAAGCTCCAGTTATGTAAAATCTCTGTGATTTTTTTCAAATATATTAACGAACACTAGAAGTCTCATGCCACTCTAAACGGACGTTTAGCTAACCTGTCAGATATAAGAACTGTTTGTTCAGATTTACTCATAGAAACATGCAGTACAAAAACACATGCACATTTACAGAGTGCTTAAGAATTAATTATTTGTTTCCTAATCAAATTGTTTACCAACACACAAATCAGAATTGCACAATAATTCTATTAAAAGTAAAAAAAAAAACTTTTAAAATTAGAAAAGGAAATCACTGCATCAAAATAAAAAAAACATTATAGCATGTATGATATCAAAATTGCATTAACCTTTAGCTTACCAATCATAGAAAAAAAAATCACCAGCATACAGGCTGAATGCTTCATCAGTAAGATACAGAAAAAAGTGGACAATGTTTCTTATTATTTCTTGTTGCATAAAAAGAAAAGTGTTTTAGAAGTAAAAATTTTAAAAAGACAGAATGAATGGATTTTGTAAATTATTGTGACAATTGATTTCATTATATTCATTTCATTGTGGCATTGGTTCATCATAAACATCATATGTTGAGAGTGCATATAAGTTTCATAATTACAGGGTGGCCATTATTTCTGGTATTTGAATTTTCTTGACATTTCTAGATTTTTTATAAAATCTTTAACATACAGAAAAAAGTGGAGAATGGTTCTTATTATTTTTTGTTGCATAAAAAAAAGTGTTTTAGAAGTATAAATTTTAAAGAGACAGCAGGAATGGATTTTGTAAATTTTTGTGACAATTGTTTATATTGTATTCATTTCATTGTGGCATTGATTCATCATAAACATAACATGTTGAGAGAGCATATGAGTTTTATAGTAAGAGGGTGGCCATTATTTCTGCTATTTGAATTTTCTTCACATTTCTAGATTTAAAAAAAAAATTCCTTGACTTTTTTTAGATGTATTTAATATCCTCAAAATAATGTTTCTTTATTATTTTTTTGTTTATTTATTTCACAATATGTTCTTAACTGTATCTGAAAAATTGCTCTACTCTTTTAATTAAAATCAATGTAAAATAAAATATAATGAGTATATAGAATATAAAAGTAAGACAAATAATAAATTGTTCATTATTATTGGTATTTTATTTTTCGTACTATTTTATCTAAATACTAGTTTACTTGCATAAAAATTTTCTAAATTATGAATTAAAATATATGTGTATCAACTAAATAAATAATTTTCAAAATGTTACTAATAAAACACAAACAACGGTAGCAATGAACAATCGGAAAACCAAACACAGGGAATAAACACATACAAAGTCTTGCCCTGATTACAAGACGTATAATATACCTTTAAAGATAGAAATACAATTTCTTTTCCATTGCACTTGCTCATTCGATTTATGAAGGAGATAAATTTCATTAGACTATAAATAACCAAAATTTTAGTCTCGGTACTGATGGGGTGTAAATTATTCAAGATCAGTACACTATTATTTCTTAAAATTAACCTGTCTAGAATACAATCGCACGCTCCTTCATTCTACCATCGCTTAAGTACTAATAAAACACAAACAACGGCTGCAATGAACAATCGGAAAACAAAACACAGGGAATAAACACATAGAAAGTCTTTCCCTGATTACAAGACGTATAATATATTTTTAAAGACAGAAATGCAATTTCTTTTCCATTGCACAGCCTAGATTTTCTAAATCATTGAACAAGTAATACCGTTGGTCCATATGTGAAAACGATATGTCCAGGAGTGAAAAGCTAATTTTTAAGGAAACGACACTATGAAGGGGGAAAAGATGAAATTTTGTCATAAACAAGTGCAATTATTAAAGTAAGCAATGAAATCTTTCGAAAATAATACAATATTTTATATCTAGTTACATAACAATTTTTAAACCTTGGTTTGAAAATAAAATGGCGCATATAAAGTTCAAATTAATTTCAGCTTTGATAAATTAAATAAACGGCCAAATATATTACTAATGTACATAATACAGCATTTACTGACAAAAAATTAATTACTTACAAAGATTGAAGACAGTTGAAATAATATTAAATCGCTGATTGTAAATGTTAACTCGAAGTAGTAAGTACTACGACTGACGATCACAAAGAAACGACCTCGTTAGAGCGAGAATTCAAAAACGATAGTTTTTTCATTCGGCACTTACGGATCCGCTTTTTCATAATTTATTATCCTCGTTCTCGGAGAACGGAATGGCAGAAATATACTTTATATCTTTATGGCAGAAATATACTTTTTCCCTATCCTTTTCTTTTCGATTAACAAGCAAATTTCCAACAGTTACGATTTTTTCCCCTCTTCTTTTCTTTTATTTTTTTATCCTCCCCTTACCTTTATTTATATGTTAATGTTAAAAGGTTTGGTTCGAAGTTCGCAAATTGTTCAGACTAACTCTATGGTAAAGGATACTCTGATTGGTCAATTTCTTTCTCACAGACTTTGCTGTACTGCTGAAACTGTAATCAGGCTTTTATTTTAAGAAACTGTTCGGCCTATTTATTATTCAATTTAAAAATATTACCATAAAATGTATATATGCAAATATGCTATAGTTATAAAGATATTTAGATGACAATAAACGGTATAGAAATCATTACATTCTTATTGATGCATGTGAAATAACAGAATTAGAGATTCATTTTTTAATTTCATGTTAAAATTATTACCATAAGATGTCTATCTGCAAATGTGCTATATTTTTAAAGATATTTTGATGAAATTAAACGGTTTAGGAATCATTTCAATTTCATTCGGAATATGCATGCAACATAAAATAGCACAAGTGGAGATATGTCGAATGAAGAGAGATTCAAAATAAATAGATAAATTTAAAAATAATATTTAAAATTTTCTATGTGTATAACAGAGTAAGTAATTTTATAAAAAGAAGTTAAACTTAAATAAAATTTTTTTATTGTCAGTAAAAAGAAACTACTTCACTTATAAATTGATACTATAAAATATGAAACATTAGTTTATGCATCGAGAAACAGATAGCAGATAAATAATGGTGAGAACAAGCTGTTCATCAAATATTTCAACTCTGTTATGAAAAAAAAAATCATAATATTTCTGATTTATCTAGCAATGAAGAAACAGCATTCCCAATGGTTTCATTTTTTAAGAAATGCCAAGAGATTTCTGGCTTTTCTTTGAGCACATAAACTTTTAGGAAGTTCCTTTAAGCACAGTTCCTTTTAAGTTTTTTCAAGCAAGGTTCATTATAAACATAATATGTTGAGAGTATATACAAGTTTCATAATAACAGGGTGACTATTATTTCTGATATTTGAATTTCCCTTGATATTCTTATTGAGAAAAAAAATATTCCTGATTTATTTAGATGTATTTAATACCCTCAAAATGATGCTGCTTTGCTTTTTTTTTATTTATTTATTTCAAAATATGTTCTTAACTGTATCAGCAAAAAATTCTTTAAATTAAAATCAATGTAAAACAAAATTGAATGATCTGAAAACAAAATGGAAAGCATTATTTTCGGTTATTGAATTTCAATTATACATCAGTTATTTAAAATACCTCTCTTTTTTGCAAATATATTAAACAACACTGAAAGTCGCTTGCCACTCTACACCGAATTTTAGCTGTCCAATCATATATCAGAACTGTTTGCTCGGATTTACTCTTGAAAGATGCAGAACAAAAACACATGCACATGGATAGAGAGCTTCAGAATAAAATTATCTGTTTCCTATCCATATTGCTTACCAACTCACAAAATAGAATTGTACAATAATTCTATAAAAAAGAAAAAAAAATCTTTTAAAATTAGAATAATGAAGAAGAAGTTTTCAGATCATCAAACTTCATTTTAAACTCATTTTATTTAAAAGAGTAAAACAATTTCCCATATACAGTTAAGAACATATTGTGAAATCAATGAAGAAAAAAAATAAAGCAATATCATTTTGAGTTTTTTAAATTCCACAGAAAAAAAAACAGGGAATTTTTTTTAAATCTGGCAATATTAAGGAAAATTCAGGGAAATTCAAATATTAGAAATAATGGCTACCCTATTATTATGAAACTTAAATGCACTCTCAACATATGATGTTAAGTGTTTATGATTAATCAATGGCACAATGAAATGAATACAATAAAATCAATTTTCACAGAAATTTACAAAATTCGTTCCTACTGTCTTTTTAAAATTTATACTTCTAAAACACTTTTCATTTTATGCAACAATAAATAATAAGAACTATTTTTTTCTCTATGTTAAAAGTGAAGCATTCAGCCAGTATACTGGTGATTTTTTTTCTGTGGTAGATGGGCTAAAAGTTAATGCAATTTTGATATCATACTGGCTGTCTTTGATATCATTGTATAATGTTTCTTATTTTGTTGCAGTTATTTCCTTTTCTAATTTTATAACAATTGTTTATTTCTGATAGAGTTATTGTATACTCCTGATTTGTGTGTTGGTGAGCAGTATGGATAGGAAACAAATAATTTCAAGCACTCTGTCAATGTTCAAGTGTTTTCGTACTGCATCAGCACTGTGTCAATGTGAAGTGGTTTTGTACTATATCTTTCATAAGTAAATCTGAACAAGCAGCTCTGATATATGACAGGATAACTAAAAGTCGGTTTAGACTGGCATTAGACTTCTAGTGTTGTTTAATATATTTGAAAAAAAGAGAGGGATTTTACATAACTAAAGCTTATCTGAAATCCAATAACTGATATTCAGCATACTGGCTGAATGTTTCACCTGTAACATACAGAAAAAAGTGGAGGAAGGTTCTTATTATTTTAGTTGCATAAAAAGACAGCAGGAATGAATTTTGTAAATTTTTGTGACAATTGGTTTTATTGTATTCATTTCATTGTGGCATTGATTCAACATAAACATAACATGTTGAGAGAGCAAATGAGTTTCATAAAAACAAGGTGGCCATTATTTCTGCTCTTTGAATTTTCTTCACATTTCTTGATTTTTTTAAAAAAAATCCCTTTCAGATGTATTTAATATCCTCAAACTTATGTTACTTTTTTTTATTATTTATTTATTTCACACTATGTTCTTAACGGCATCTGAAAAATTGAAAATGCATTGAAAATTTATCATAGAACACGTAACCTTTTTGCTTGCTCTTTCGATTTATGAATTAGATAAATTTCATTGGACTATAAATAACCAAAATTTTAGTCTCGGTACTGATGGGGTGTAAATTATTAAAACACAAACAACGGCTGCAATGAACAATCGGAAAACAAAACACAGGGAATAAACACATAGAAAGTCTTTCCCTGATTACAAGACATATAATATATTTTTAAAGACAGAAATACAATTTCTTATCCATTTCACAGCCTTGATTTTCTAAATCATTGAACAAGTAATACAGTTGGTCCATATGTGAAAACGATATGTCCAGGAGTGAAAAGCTAATTTTTAAGGAAACGACACTGTGAAGGGGGAAATTATGAAATATTGTCATAAACAAGTGCAATTATTAAATGAAGCAATGAAATCTTTCGAAAATAATACTATATTATTATGTATATCTAGTAACATAACAATTTCTAAACCTTGGTCTGAAAAAAAATGGCGCATATAATGTTCAAATTAATACAAGCTTTGATAAATTAAGTAAACGGCCAATAAATATTATTAATGTACATAATACAGAATTTACTTACAATAAATTAATTACCTACAGGAATTCAAGACAGTTGAAATAATCAAATCGATGATTGCAAATGTTAACTCGAAGTTGTATTTACTACGTCTGACGATCACAAAGAAACGAACTCGTTACAGAGAGAATTCAAAAATGATAGTTGTTTCATTTGCCACTTACGGATCCGCTTTTTCATAATTTATTATCCTCGTTCCCGGAGAACGGAATGGCAGAAATAGTTTATACTTTTTCTCCATCTTTTTCTTTTGGATTAACAAGCAAATTTCCCGCAGTTAGGAGTTTGTTTGTTTTTTCCCACTCCTTTTGTTTTATTTTTTTATCACCCCTAAATTTATATATATGCTAATGTTAAAAAGGCTTCTTTGCAAGTTCACAAATTGTCCAGACTGACTCTATGATAAAGGATACTCTCATTGGTCAATTTCTTTCTCACAAACTTTTCTTTGCTGTAGCTGCTGAAACTCTCATTCTTTATTTTAAGAAAATGCTTGGCTTATTTATTTTTATATTAAAAATATTACCATAAAATGTATATATGCAAATATGCTATAGTTATAAAGATATTTAGGTGACAATAAACGGTATAGAAATCATTACAATTCTTATTGAATATAAATAAAATAAAATATGTAAAATAAAATAACTTAAGGAGATATTTGTTTTGTTTTTTTAATTTCATGATAAAATCATTACCATAAGATGTCTATCTGCAAATGTGCTATATTTTTAAAGATATTTTGATGAAATTAAACGGTTTAGGAATCATTTCAATTTCATACGGAATATGCATGCAAAATAAAATAGCACAAGAGCAGACATATCGAATGAAGAGAGATTCAAAATAAATAAATCAATTGAAAGATAATATTTAAAATTTTCTATTTGTATCTGAAAACAAAATAAGTAATTTTATTAAAAAAAGTTTAAATTTTAATAAAATTCTTACTTTTGGGAATAAAAAGAAACTATTTCACTTATAAATTGATATTCGAAAATATGAAACATTAGTTTATGTATCGAGAAACACATACCAAATAAATAATTTAAAGTGGGGAGAACTAGCTGTTCATCAAATATTTCAACTCTGTTATGAAAAAAAATCGTAATATTTCTAAATCATCTAGCAATGAAGAAACAATATTCCGAATGGTTTCATTTTTTAAGAAATGACTAGTGATTTCTGGCTTTTCCTTGAGCTTGTAAACTTTTAGGAAGTTATTTTCCAGCACACTGTAAATTTAATTGAACTCTGTTTAGTTATTAATATCGAAATTTCTAAATAGTTTATACATCTCTTTTGAATACTTATTTCTTTCATTTTTGTAACTCATATATTAGGAATGGATTAAATACGAATAAATATCAGAAATAGGTTTGGCGTGTTGGGAGAACACACAAATCAACTGGGGGCCTTAATGTTTATAAAGGTGACTTTATAGATGCCAACAGAATTTGCAACAAGTATTAATTAATGTTTTATATTTTATTGTTTCACATTCCATAACGAATATTTGTCTATACATGTGTTATTTTAGGCATTTTTGTGGTATTATTTAAATAATTCCAATGTTAAATTTAAAGTTTATTTTGCATGTGGCAAGAGACATATTTGTGTCTGTCTAATTACAGATATATTTCATTGCATCAAATTCCATTATTAAAAGTATTTGCTAAGTATTTGCTATTTAAAAGTAGTTCGATAAAAGGAAGAAACTCTGGTGACTTTTTTTTTTTTTTTTTTTGGCTGTAGTTTTTGACCCTCATGAGAAACATTTCTTGAATAAGAGCACATTTTATGTTAAGAAAATATTTAAAAAATTTCAGATCTGGCTATAAATTGACTTAAATTTAATAGGTGTCCCTGGTTGGCCATTTGCACCCAATGGAAATTTAAGAACTGAAGTAAATTATTGATTTTTATAATTTAATTAAATTTATGATCTTCGAATAAATTTTAAATGTTATTAAAATAAAAAGTTTAAACTTTAATTTTGTTAATTATTATTTAAAAAATTTCAAAACATTACTTCTTAGCTTTATAAATAATATAAATTTTCATGTACTAGAATTCATCAACACTTGATCCAATGCATTTCTTAAAATTACTATTCAAGGTACGTTTTAATTATTTAAATTTTATTAATAATAATAATGAATAATATATATGAATAATAATATATAAACAAATAAATAAAATGTAGATGGTATTTATTTAGAAACAGATTGCAAGTACTTGATGCACAGTGGTGAGCACTGGATTTCTAACTCTGTTATAAAAAAATCACATGACAATTCTGACATGTCTTCATGACAGTTCAGGAACAACATCCCCATAGCTTGACTTTTTAAAAATTCCCCAGAGGTAAGGATAGCCCTTAAATTTCTGACTTTTCTTTAAATTTCAAACTTTTATGTAGTTCCTTTACAGCAAACTTCAATAGTTCCGTAATACAGTATTATCTAATATTTCATGTCTTAAGTGTAAAATGAATCTCCAAACTAAAAAGAGATTCTTAATTATTTTAATAGCTTGCAAATATAGATAATTTTCATTTTGTGCTTATGAATTTAATTATAAAACATTTTAAATTTGTCATGTAATGTATATATGAAAAATATTTATGTTTTCATTACTTCAAACTGAATTAATAAATGACAGTTAACTAGTATATATTGTGGCATACGTGAGTAATTGTCCTATTCTATACAGATTGTGATTTTAGCTTCTAATAAAAAACTTAATCAAGAATTAACTAATGAAATCAGTTTTATGATTAAAATCCTGTGTTCCATAGAAATAAAATTGAATTTATTATGCCTTTTTATCTTGAGTTGTAACATATTGAAATAAGTAATTTGTATTCAGTGCAAATGTGGGTGTTAAAGAGCCAGCGCAAGAACTTAAATCTTGATCTGGCAACAACTCTTCCCCGCCAGCGTACTTTTGTTTTACCGCGTGTAAAAGATGTGTCTCCTGTACCTGTGTGTGTGTGTGCTTTTGTGATGTTATGTTAATGTTGTACCCCTGCGTTAGATGTCTTCTTCAATAGTTGCTTTACGTATAATAAATGGAAAAAAGACAGATCAGGTCCCTTTTATTTGATTACCCACGAACATTTTGGCGCCCAACGTGGGGCCTGATCTAATGGAAAAGCAGCTATGAATATCGAAAGGAATCAGTAACCAGGAGGGTGAGCGAATATTTTCCTTTATTTAAGAGAAACTCGGACATTTAAAATAATTTAATTTCATCGATATTTGAATGTCCGAAGTTAAAAGGAATAAATGTAACAATAGAGTGAAAGTTGATTCTTATATTTGAAGTTGAATTTTCGTTACATATTGATACTATCTATTCGCTTTAAAGATATTGGTTACTGAAAGAATACTATTGAAATATTGATTGATAATGTATGAATAAATCTAAAATTGATATTGAAATTTGATGTATTAGAAATACAATTTTGATTTTGGAGTTTTTGAATATTAGACATAAGAACGATGGATGAACTTTCTAAATTGAGAAAAACCAGAGGTTTGCATAGATCTTCATTTACAAAGTACATTAACAAGATTAATAATGATTTGGAAGAGAAAATAGATTCTCTTACCACCAAAGATTTGCAAGAAGCCTTAAATTATTTGAATATATCCTCTACACAGTTAAAAGACTATGATAAACTTATACAAAATCTAATCAAAGATGATAGGGAATTCGAAACCGAAATCGAGTAGGCATTCGAATACAACGAAAAAATTATCGTTTGTTTGTCCAAGTTGTCAGCGCAATTAAAATGTTTACATGACAAACCAGAGCGCCTATCAATAACATCAAATGTTTCTTTGTTAGGCACTACAGGAAATCCTAATTTAGATGCAATAAACAATACTCAGGAAAGTTCAGCCATCGTACCTGTAAACGAATATAATTTTAAGACTATAAAACTGCCTAAACTTACAATTGAAAAATATTATGGAGACCCCTATTGCTGGTTAGAATTTTGGAATCAATTTCAAAATTCTATTGATAATAACAAATCTCTGTCAAAAATAAATTCTCATATTTAAAGTCGCTATTAGGGGGTGCGGCCGCGATTGCAGTTAATGGCTTTGCGCTCTCAGACGAGAATTATGATCAGGCTTTAAAATTGTTGAAACAAAGATTTGACAGAAAAGAGCTGGTTATTAACGCACACATGTCAAAATTACTAAATCTTGTACCAGTAACTGATTCAAATAATATTTATGGTCTTGGGAAGTTGTATGATACAGTAGAGATAAACTTAAGAAGTTTAGAATCATTAAAAGTTACTTCAAAAATGTATGGGCATTTACTCTATCCCATTTTAATTAAATTGATTCCCGAAAATCTTGTCCTTGAATTTAATAAAAAAAGAGTTGATAGTTCGGTGAAGTTCGAATTTAATGTAACTAAGTTACTAAATTTCTTAAGAATTGAAATTGAATGTAGAGAATTCTCCGCATTTATACATTCCGCGAAAGGCGATAAACGCAAAGAGAATTCCCTCCCGAAAGTGAAACAGAATTCTTTCAACAACTTCAGTCGAAACACAGCTAGCTCGCATGATAAATTGCGAAGTCCAAGGTCAAGCTCAAAACCGCAAGATCTTCAATGCTTTTCCGCGTCAGCATTAAATCAAAATTGTTTGTATTGTAAAGGCGAACATCGATCGGAGTTATGTTCTCAAACCGACTTGGAAACGAAACTCGGTGTTTTAAAACAAGATGGCAGATGTTTTTTATGCTTGAAGCCAAAACATCGAGTTAATGAATGCCGCCAGAGAAGATATTTGACATGTGAGATATGCGGGAAGAAGCATAATAAATCTATTTGCTCTCAAGCGGAATCTAACACTCCCGATTTAAATAAAGATAATAAGAGCATAATTACTGCAATTTCACATTACGATAAAAACAAAACAAACTTTTCTCGCAGTAATATATTTCTTCAAACATGTGCAGCCCTCGTGCGCAATGATGAAACAAACGAATTGAAAGAGTACGACTAATGTTAGATAATGGAAGTATGAGAACATTTATAACACGTGAAGTTTCAGAAAAATTAAAGTTAAAAGTAATAAAAGAATCTTTATCGGTATACGCTTTTGGTGCTAAACAAGCAAAGGAACATTCTTACAATATAGTGAGAGTAGAATTAAAAAACCGTGAGAATCCCTCTTTATGTATTGAAGTAGACGCTTTGGTTACAGAAAACATTTCAGCCACTACTCTTCCTGTACCTAACAACAATATTACTAAAACGTACAATAAATTGAGGCATTTGCAGCTAGCTGATAATATTGATAATAGAGGCAAGAATATCTCAATATTAATTGGTGTAGATTATTATTATGAAATCGTTTCAGGCAGAATAAAAAGATTAAATAACAAACTGGTAGCGACTGAAACAATTTTTGGATGGTGTTTGCAAGGACACGTAGGTTTATCAAATGATTTAATGACCATGAAGATTGTAGTAGATGAAAAGGATGCTTCGGACCAACTTAAACAATTTTGGGATCTTGAGAATTTAGGAGTAGAAGGTGTTGAAGAGGATGATTTAGAAAAACGTACTATAGATAAAGAAATTATGAAACAATTTGAAGAAAATATTGTTTATCAAAATAAAAGATATACTGTAAAGTTTCCTTGGAAAACAAATATGAAAGAATATTTAGCTAATAATTTTGAAGTGGCTAAAAGGAGGTTTTCGCACTTAAAATCAAAATTTATTAAAGATAATTCGTTATTTTTAAATTATAAAACTGTTATTGAAGATCATTTAAAAGAAGGTATCATTAAGAAAGTTATAACATGTGAAGAAGGAAAACCTTCATTTTATTTGCCTCACAGGGCGGTAATAAGGGAAGATAAAACTACCACACGTTTGAGAGTGGTATTTGACGCGAGTTCTCATGCGAAAGGACAATTGTCGTTAAAAGATTGTTTACATACTGGTATCAATCTCATTCCAGACCTTTTTGAGATTTTAATAGGTTTTAGAGAACAAGCTGTTGCCATAACTGCCGACATAAAGAAGGCCTTTCTGCAAATACAGATTGCCGAAGAAGATCAGAATTATACTAGCTTCTTCTGGACGGAAGATCCAGAAAAGGAAGAAGAGGAAATTTTCAAGATGACTCGAGTTCTCTTCGGTGTCAAATCAAGCCCCTTCCTCCTTGCAGCTACAATCCAACACCATCTAAAGAGATATGTAGAACAATTTTCTAATACCTGTCAAATGCTAGAAAAATCATTGTATGTCGACGATTTAATCTGTAGCCAAAGAGACTTTTATTCAGCTTTTAAAACAAGCCTAGAATGTTTCAACATCTTTAAAGAAGCGAGCATGGAATTAAGAAAATGGAAAACTAACTCAGTTGAGCTTCGTGATAAATGGAGAGAGGCAGGTTTCGAAATAGATGAAGAAAAACATTCAATTAATGATAACTCTGCTTTAACTCCTTGTAAAGTGCTAGAATTAGCCTGGGATTCCGATTTAGATGTATTCCAGTTTGACACTCGAAGCTTAGAGAAATTTCTGTCTAAAAATATAAATTCCAAACGATATGTTCTTCAAGTAGCTGGACGCAGTTTTGATCCAGTGGGATTTTTAGGACCTTTTACCATCAAGATAAAATGTCTAATACAGGACATTTGGTGCTTGGGATTAGACTGGGATGACCCTCTCCCGAAAACACTGACCCCTAAAATAAATGAATGGTGCGAAGAAATAAAAAAATTTGCATCTCATTAAAATATCTAGATATTTTTTCGCCGAAGCAAAGACCAATGAAATAGCTGAAGCTCAATTACATTGTTTTTCCGACGCCTCAAAGAGGGCATATGGAACTGTAGTGTACATTAGAGTCTTATTGAGAAACGGAGAAATAAAATCAAATTTGGTCGCTTCAAAAAGTAGGGTAGCCCCTCTAAAGACGCTTTCGATCCCAAGATTAGAACTAATGGGTGTTCTTTTAGCAGCAAGGCTAGGCTGTAAAATAGTTAAGTGCATTAACTTTCCTGTTACACGATTCTTCTGGACTGACTCTTCAATTGTTTACTATTGGATGAAGGGTGACCCTGAAAGATTTAAAGTGTTCGTAAAAAACAGAATTAAAGAAATCCAAAATCTAACCAATCCCACTGAATGGAATCACACTCCTGGAACTGATAATCCGGCCGATCTAATATCAAGAGGGTTAACGGTACATGAACTGAGAAACTCTAACTTCTGGTGGCATGGGCCAAATTGGTTGTTAAAAAATGAATGTAAATGGCCTAAATTAGGTAAAACAAATAATGAGACAAATATCAAAGAAAACGCAGACAATTTAGAATTGAAAAAGACCGTTCAAATAAGTTCAACAATAGTAAAAGTAAATCCATTAGACGATGATTTGATTAAAAGATATTCTTGTTTCAGCAAATTAATTAGAGTAACTGCATGGTGTTTACGATTCTTACATAATTGTAAATCAGCTCTGCAAAACAGAAAGAGAGATCATTTAAATGTAACAGAATTACAGAATGCTACAAAATCTTTAATAAAAATTATACAAATGAGAGAGTTTGAATTTGAAATAAATTGTCTAAAAAAGAATAAAATTCTTCCTAAGAATAATCCCCTTCTGAATTTAAATGTATTCTTAGATAATGATGAACTTTTAAGAGTGGGCGGAAGATTAAAATTTTCTGATCTTCCAGATTCACAAAAATTTCCTCTACTCTTATCTAAGAAACACCATTTAACAGATATACTTATAGAATACTTTCATAAAAAAGCTCTCCACTCCGGTGTTCAAACTACTCTGTATTTAATTAGACAGCAATACTGGATACCAGCTGGTCAAGACAAAGTTAAAAGTGTAATCAAAAGATGCTTAACCTGCTTTAGAGTAAAAAATAAAACTATCCAACAGATGATGGGCGATCTACCAAGAGAGCGGGTCATTCCATCCAGACCTTTTGACAAGGTGGGAATTGATTTTGCAGACCCAATCATAACGAAACTTAATTTGAAAAGAACTAGAGTAACAGTCAAATCTTACATCGCCATATTTATATGTTTTAGCACTAAGGCTACTCATCTGGAAGTAGTTTCTGATTTAACTACTGAAGCCTTCTTGGCATGTTTTAAAAGATTCATCGCAAGGCGATCGAGACCTTCAGTAATTTGGAGCGACAATGCAACTAATTTTAAAGGAGCATATGCCCTTCTGAACCCCCTATTTAAATTATGCAAATCCAATTCGATTCAAAGGTTCAGTGCCGAGGAAGGCATCAACTGGAATTTCATACCCCCAGCTGCACCCAACTTTGGTGGTCTCTGGGAGGCAAATATAAAATCTATGAAAAAAATCTTAGTGAAAGTCACCAAGACCAAAATTCTGAACTTTGAGGAACTTAACACATTGGTTGTCGAAATTGAAGCGATATTGAATTCAAGACCACTCAGTCCCATGTCCGTCGATCCAACCTATCTACAACCTCTAACACCGGGACATTTTTTGGTTGGATCATCCTTACTATCTTTAACTGAACAAAATACTG
>JAPMOR010089805.1:182549-193567 GCA_026543865.1 Argiope aurantia
TCAGAGAACATCGGTATTCTTTGCGGTAGAGTGAGTCTGTACAATTTGCGAACTCGCTTGGTTGCAGTATACAGCTATCTCTGTTATTATTTTTTTTTTGAAATCATTATATAATATGAGATATATTATCTTCATGAAATAAATTTATTATTTCATTTTTCTATTATTTGATTTTCATCACATATTATAGTTTTTGTGTTAAATTTATAATAGTCGTGCAACTGCGATTAATTTCTTTGCAGCTATAATTTTCAGACAACTCTCTTCTTTAAATAAGCGGCATTGATTGCCGTGAGAATGCAAATATTTTGCAGTGGGTGCGTATTCCTTTGCAACCCTACTGAAGCATTAAAAATATTATTATAAAAAATATCCTTTTACAGCATTTACATCTATATAAATATAGTTTATTTAAACATTTACTTCATTCTTAGCAAAAAAATACAAAAATATTGGTAAAAACTTTAATTTAGATCTTCTAATTAAATCTCAAATCTATAAATCTGATAAACTTTTAAACGGTCTAAATCTAAAAGTCTTAAAAGATGAAAATCTATTAAATTCTTTAAATGAGACCATAAAACCAGAGATACCATGTGTAAATTTTAAATTTTGTTTACTTTCAGATATCATTCTGTTGTGAGAAAAAATTAAAAATTTCGAAATATTACAATATATACATGTGTGTGTGTGTGTGTGTGGATTTTCAGCCACAGTATCCCCGAAGTTACCAACAATTATTACACAGGCAGTCTCAAAAAAGTGCAACAAGCGCTTTTGTCTCAAACATTGTACCTAAAGATATATTTCCTATTATAAAATTTCTTTAAAGAAGATTGGAAATTGAAAGAAAACACTTCAGTTTCTGTAGAGGTTGGTAGTAAAAACTTTTTAAAAAATTTAATTTTTATGAGGCTTCTTACGTAAAAGTGCCACTTTTTTTTTCGAGGGAGAGAGACACTCTGTAAGGCCTTCCATAGACCATTTCCAAATTTTTTTGCGCTAACAACTGTAAAAAAACTTGCCAATCATATTTTATTTTGTTTAATTTTTGTCCATTTGTTCACATAATTTTAATCAGATTCATTTCCTCTTTTGAAGCAACACGAGTATTATTTTGGGATGGACTCACAATTTTCAACCACAGTCAAATAAAGAAGATGCTCATGAGCCATCCAGAACAGACCATCTGTGTGAATTTGGGTGCGATGGACACCAGCCCAACAAGAAATAAACACTCTCTTTTTATCCCTTTCTTTTTTTACATTTTTAAAAACGAAAAATGATATCACATTGGCTTGTTTAAAGATGACCAGGAAACTTTTCTCAGGAAATAGAGAGCAAATTCCAGTACGGTAAAGGGCCGTAAAACAAATTTATTGTAAGTATGCAACAAAAGCATTGTTACTAAGACCCCGACGACGTCCCATATGGTCAGTTTTGTTGATTTTGACAATACATTTTGCTGACAATTGGTAAGATTCTACAATTTCCTTTATATATCTAGGAAATGCTACGCTCAAAATACCTCCACATCGGGAATAATCCTTAGTAATCCCCTCCCACATCGTGAATGGGAGGGGGGGGGGATTCTAAGGAAAATATAATAAAATAAATGAGGTGAATGTCTGAAGGTATCTTTCACTGGGTCTCGTGTTTGACAATTTTAAATGCAATAAATTGTTAAAACTTTCTAATTATTAAGTTACACACGCAACAAAGGTCCTGAAAAAGTTATACGTCTTATCCTATAAAAATCATCCAAAATGAATTTTAAATTAATAGATCTTTTATCAAATTTGCTTTATGATTATTTTAAATCCTATTAGTTTTATCTTTAAAAAATGCTTAGGAAACCAAAGTTTATTAACCGGAGACTACTAAGAGAAATGGTCAATCTTGGAATTCCTCCCCTTCCAAACTGTCACACCACATCAACAAGTAGACATATGTTTCACAACGTATTTATCGTGTCCCAGTCCCATCTTCAGGTAATCCGTTCAGAAGAGGTAGTTCGGCTTCTGAAAGCCGAAATTTGTCACCAAACTGCCCGATTAAATAAAAATAGATTTAAATAAAAATAATTGCAATAAAAATAGATTCCAGAAAAATTTATCTATGTTTTGCATATGCTGCAGCTGAAAAGAGAATGGTTTAACAAAACTGATGCGGTTTTTTTTTTTTTTTTTTTTTTTTAATGGGCCTTCTTCAGAACGTCTAAACGTTTGCCTTAGCATGGCAATGAAACCATTTTGAAATGAGAGACATCAGATATGTACATCTTATTCAATTAAAAATTATCATGCGAACTGAACTGTAAAAAATTATCTGAGTGGCAAGAACTGAACTGAACAAAGAAAACACATTAAATATGTTTATGAAAAACTGTTTCTCTATGAAAAGTTAATAACTGTTTTCATATCTACTTGTTCAATTACCTTTGTTTTTTTTTTTTTTTTTTTTCAAGTTTTGTTTATACCACTTGATACAACACGTTATTTCGAATACTAGAGAACTTGAGATGTACTAAAATACTTGTGGAATACTAGAGTATTCTTGTTTCAAACTAATTTGAACACTTTAGGTAAAGTATAAAAAAAGAGAAAAAGAGATGTTTATTAATGTTATCCGCCCTCTTTAAGTTTATAAAAGAAGTTTTGTTAGAACTTTTGATTTTAATTCTCAAATTTAAAATTGTGGCGAGTGAACGTAACTCGTCCACTGTCCTAGTTTTCTCAATAAATTCAATTTTTACTGAGTGTAACCAAAGTTTAAAAAAAATTACAATTAAACCCAAAACAAATGATAAAAAAAACATAAGTTCATCATTTTTAAGAACTTAAATGATCGTTTATTTTTAGAATAATTTTTTTATAAATAAAAAAAATTAAAAACATTCCAAAATGTTTATAAAAATTCTAAAAACGGGAAATCTTCACTTGAATTCCAAAAAAATACTCGTAAATATTTCATGATTTATTAAAAGACATAATACGGCTTATAAAAAGGGTTTTGTGTTATCGCTTGAAACTTGAACATAACTCGAAGGTATATATACAACTAATCGAACACACCTCACTATATATACATTGAATCTTATCTATATCTTAGAATTGCTGTATGAATTTTCTGCAAAAAAAGTGCAAAAAGTTAACTTAAAATTGTGATCCTTTTTTTTTATATTTATATATTTTGCTTATACATGAATGATCATTGTAATATGCTTGCTCACAGCGCTCGTATTTTCTTTTACCTGAAATTTACAAACAGAGGTCGTTATCAAAACGTTTATTTATATGCATGGTCATTAAAAAAAAGTGTAGCAATTTGTTTCCTTATTTTATATAAAATTGTCTTCTATTAAATAAAATATATGGAATAACGAATCAAAAATACAACTTCAAGAACTAGCATTCAGAAATAATATCTATAGATGGTGTTCTTATAGCATATAACAGTAGCGTAGTCAAATAAGAAAGCATCTGTTTTTAAAACCACTAACCTTCCAGTTTTCAATGACCTCGCAGCCATGACGTACGCCCATTCGTCGGTCACTCATAAGCACATTCCCCTCCCTACAACGCCAGTTGACCGGAACCAGTCACGTTTTTCCATTCCTCCTTAAGGAGTCATCTTACAAAAATTTAAAAAAAAAAAAGAAAAAAAAAACGTATGAGCACGATGCAAACGTGCAACTCGATTTCATTCATGTATAAAATAAAAATAAGGAATAAAAAGCACCAGATCGTAAAAGTGTCAGTTACAAAATTGAGAGCAAAAAGGTTTAGTAGGAATGGCAAAAGGAACTTAATGCCTCAGCCAATATATACTGTAATATTGTTTTTGCCCTTCTATCTTTCTACGATCGTGCTTCTACCCTTCCTATCCCGCTGTAATATAATCTATGCTACTCCTATAAAAGTATAAATATTGATACCAGTGGGGGAACCAAAATAATTTCACCTCATTTATTCTTATGCTTTATTTATTCAACTAATTATAACCCTTTTCACTCGGAAAAGTAATTCGATGCATAATTACTTACCTAATGCAAAGACATGTTTATTGTTCCGAAAAATAAATAGATTTAATTGTTTTAAGTTGAATTCCTTCGTTCTTACGACTCTACGGGTATTTCCAACAATCAAAACAAAACAGAAAAATAAATAAAACATCAAAATGATGCACCGTCTTGAATGGTGAGTGAGAGGCACCTTCCGAGTGCAGAGGGTTATTTTTCAAGTAAAAAGAACATTCCCAATTTAATGCACATAATTTATTTCAATTTTTAATATTTTTGCTACTAAACAGTTATTCCGTTCTAGATAACTCTTTAAAGAGGAAATCAATTAAGCTAGCCTATTTCAGGGCATATTCGACCGCTTTCCAGTATTAAGTTTGAAAGTATCAAAACAATTTAAATGGATATTGAAAGCAGGTAAATAATATAAAGATAGGTTTTTGTATTCACCATTAGAGATTTCTTTAAAAATATAATTCGACTGATCGTAAATCTGAAACTTTAAATTGTTTATTGGTTTTAATTCTCTTAAAACGATGAAAATGCGGATTATGTATTGAAGATGGAAAATTGAATTTATCGCAAATCAAATTTATTTTCGGAAATTGTTTATTTTAGTTCTTGAGATAAGCCTTTCGCAACACTACTCATGTCCACGATGTCAAATATTATTGCTTTGATGAATTCTTTATTGTGATCCTACCTCTTTCACAGCAAATTTGTTTTTTTATTACATTCTTCGAAATATTATGCAAAAGATTTACTATAAAAAGCTTTTGAATGCTAACGAATGATTAGTATTGGCTAAAGCAGAAAAAATAATGAATAATAATTAGTGATAGAATCGTAAACTTCACGTTTTTTTAACACATTTTTATGCTGAATTGTCATAAAGATCAATAAGCAGAGGTTTGCAATTTTTATTATATAAACTTAAATTTTTCCCGAAGAGAGCCAGAAATTATTTATGATGATTCTGTTAAATACTTTAAAATGGGTGTCAAAATATTTATCTTTCTTCTTTTTTTTTCCGTTTGCGAATCACAATTCATTTCAAATCAAATTTATTGATTAATTTTGATTTAAATGTTGATAGACATCATTGCAAAGAGACAAAACTTTTAATATTATTATATATATGTATATATAAATTGTACCGCAAATTAGATTTTTTAAATTTTCTCAAATTCTCTACCAATGTACATGAGATTTTCTACTAAAACTTTTGTTAATTAATCTATAACAATCATATCTGAGATACTGTTAGCAGTAAAACATCTCATCTAGTCGGTTACATTTTCTGGCTATTAATAAAAATACAGTTAACATGTACAAAAGATTCGGAAATCATATTTCAGAATGTTTCAGGCACACAGTTTGAAATGTACGTTTTAAGGAATTTTTTTGTAATCCTATAAACTGTCGAATAAGCATGCTTTTTCCTTATGTAATATCCTTTATTACTTAAAATAATATTAATTTCATTTATAGTAAAATAATACGTTTACGGTGTTTTATTTAGTAACCTGCTTGAATCTGTAATGATTAATGTTAAATGTTAGATAACAAAAAACGTAAATACTAAACAATGCTTCATATATGTTTTGCAAATGACATTCCGACGTTTATAGTCATTAAACTTCTCTTGCCATTTTGTGAGAATTTGACAAACAGAAAAGTATGAATTCAATGCCAAATCTAAACCAAAACTTTTAAAAAAAATTAATAATACAAAAAACTTCCTAATTTTAAAATTACAAATATACTTAATCGAAGAATGAAGTGCATAAAATTCACCATCACTTTTTCTGTTGCAGAAATAACAATCCATGCTTAGAACTGGACCACATTCATTGTTAATTTCATCGCAGAAATTTGAAATGCAGATACCACATGTGTTGCCGTCCTACGGTTCTAACCGTTTCATGAAAATTTCCCCTTCTTTCCTTGAAACATGTTCATTTTTATGACCCTCAGGTTCATTAAGACATCTATTTTTATTGTATCTGTATTGTTTTATACCACTGAAAATCCTGACTTTGAACCATTCATTTTAGTTTGATTAAATGTGATAAGCAATGGCATTACCATTTCATTCTCATTCAAATAAGGCAATAAATCACTTCTTCTCATGTCCTAACATTATTATACGAAAATAACTAAAATTAAATTTTAGAAATACCAAGGTTATAGCCTTAACATTATATTTAAAAAGAGAAAAAAATGTCATATTCGTGGTCACAATCATTTACACAATCCGCCAATTATATACATTCTCACACTTCTTTGAATAATTTCGGTGTTGATAATTGGCTTCCAGTATCATTTGGAAAACTCCAGTGTCACGCAGATTATATGCAAATTAGTAGTCACTTCATCCTTTTATTGACTTTTTTTTAATATACCTGACTGTGACTGCCCGTATGCATATATACATATATACAGTATCTCTATTATTGTTGAGTAATATTTTCTGAAATATTAAAAATAGCAATGATCCTTTTATCGATTTTTTTAAATACTTCGATTGTGATTGCCCTTAAGTACATAATCATATATATACTATCCCTATTAGATTTGATTAATGTTTTCTGAAATATTAAAAAAAGCAATAGTCTTTTTATTAATTTTTTTAATATACTCAGACAGTGACTGCCATTATGTAAAACACATACTGTATATATGGTATTTCTATTATAGATGATTAATGTTTTCTGAAATATTAAAAAAACAATGATCTTTTTATTGATTTTTTTTAATATACTCTGACTGTGATTGGCCTTACGTATAATACAAATATATAGTATAGATGATTAATGATTTTTAAAATATTCAAAAAAAATTATCCTTTTATTATTTTTTAATATAATCTGCCTGTGATTGCCCTTATGTATAATACACACACACACATATATATATAGTATTTTTAGTATAGATGATTAATGTTTTTAAATATTCGAAAAAGCATATAATGTTTCAATTACTTTTCAGAAATAAGGAAAACCTAAAATGATTTTCTTCATTTACTGATTGAATAATCGAAATTTTTACATAGGTCTATAGTTTTAGCATCAACGCTAAATACCAAATTTCATTGATCTAGAATGTTGTATTTCTGAGCAATCACGGTTGGACAATCAATAATCGACAGATAATCAGTTATTTGACAGAGCTGGCTCAGAATTTAACGTAGTTATTTAAATCTTCTGGCAAAATATGTTACCAAATTTCATCCACCTAGTATTTTTTGAGAAATCGTGTTTATACGTATGTGATGGGATAGGCATGCATAATGATTTCCCTTATTAATAATTTGACGAAAACTTATTGTAATATTAAATTTTGTAAATTTGACTTCTAAATACCACATACGAAATTTCATCGTTCAAACTCTTTCCATTTTTGAGGTTTTACTTCCGCAGAAGGGCAGATACAACTCTAAAAAAAATAAATATCGGTTTTACGCAAATTTAAAAAGAAAAGTTCCAGTAAATTATTGGCCTTATATATTTGACGGCTACAATAATTCGTTTACTAACTCTTTCCATTTTTGAGTTTTCGATTCGTACGAGAAAATAAAATCAAAAATAGTTTCAGTGAAATAAAGTGGGAAAAAAATGTTAGTACTAATGAAGAATTAATAAATCCTCTGTAAAAAATTCTTTAAAGCATATGAACTTTTCTTTTGGAAATTAGCATTTATTTATGCAATCCGAAATTATAATACTTATTTTATAGATCTCATTAAAATATTGTTGAAATTTATTTAAAATCAAACGGTATTATCTATATTTTCAATAAATAAGGGCTTTTTAGGTTAATGAATTTCTTATTGATTAAAATTCTCTTTCACCGGGAAAAAAATTTTCCTTCTTAAAATAAAACTAGATAAATTCATTAATTTAAAATGCCATTACACGAATTAGTTTGTAACAATGAAACAAAATTTCACCAATGCATCAAATTTGTAATAAAAATGTCTGTGAAAAATTGGCAGAAGTTTCTGGGACAAAAACAACCATAGAGATAAATTCTAAAATATTTTGAAAAAGGATTAAATGCGTAAATTTACAATTAAAAATAACATGTTGAGATGAATGGGTATTGAAAATGAATATTGAGGCTAGAGACTAAACTAAGTCACGTTTAACTAATTTTTTGAACGACAATGAAACAAATTGAAGAAAATGCAATTTTTGTTGTTAGAAATTTGAGTTTTACTAAATATATGGTAAAAATTGGGATTTTTCAGGCGGAGTTTTCAGCGAAAAACAATAGTTTGTATTTTAAAAAATTTGCGAATTCTGGAATCAGATCTAATATACGAATTTTTGGTACACAAATGTTTGAACGAAATTTGAAAAAGGCATATTGGATCGAATTATTAAAACCTTCTTGATTTCAGTAATGGAAAAATCCCGAGGTATAAATTAGTTATTTGATGTAAATAAGCGTCTCTGTTTGAGCTATGTCTATCAAAGTCAGTTTTGTAATAATAAATGCTTAAGTTACAAAGTTGTCCCTCCCCCACCTTGTTTTTATTTATTTATTTATTTATTTTTTTTTTTTTTGACGATTATACATAAGATGATGTACTTAAATATGACGGCAAACGAATGAGGAAACGAATTTTTCTGAGAACTGACATGTAATTTTTTGAAAAGAAATTATTAAAATGAGTCTTCTATCACTTATTTTGTCCAGAATGGTTTCCATTTTGGTGAAAAATTGAATTTCCTACAATTTGTATATATTTTGTTTTTACATTTTAAAACCTATTTCATTATTATTGCATTCTGAAAAAAAGATCTTCAACGGAAAAGAGGAAAAAATTTCAATTAAAATTAAAATAAAAAAGAAAATGAATCATCAAACTGAAGATTCCACAAAATTTGAGTTGCAAAATAAAAACAAAAAAATCACTCACTTCAAACCAGAGTGATTTACTGGAAGGTTAAAAGCGATACGTTCTCCTTGAGCAAAGTGCAGACTGAGATATATTTTGAGCATCTCTGGCTCCGCACTCCATCAATTTATGATTCCCCCCCCCCTCACTTAACTTTCGCATCACTTTCTTTCCCACAATTTCTCTTATACGTTACATTTTTAGTTATGTTTTCATATTTCGATAACAGAAACACATCTTGCGTACATTACTTCGTTACAAGTTACTCATCCCAAGAAGAAATATCAATAATTTTTAAGTACGTTGCTGATAATTACATTTCGAAATTTTGATCCATTTACCAAGTAAAGTTGTTTTTTTAATGGTAATTTAATTCCATTTCTTGTCGTTATTTTGAGGAAAGAAATATCGGCAATTTTTCAAAAATACGACGCAGATAACAAAAATTAAAAAATTTAGTCCACTTAGAAGATACGTTGCTCTTTTAGTGGAAGTTCTATGGAATTAATTCTATTCTTTTGATGATGTTTTTTGTTTAACACTGTTCATTTTTGAACTCATGAGTCGCTCTGACTATACTCAAACATGTAAAAAAAATCTGAAAAACTTCATTATGAGTGTTTGTGCAACACGACGTGAGATTGTGATCTAGAATGTGAGGGACTCTATTCTAAGGCAAAATTTTCATGATTACTGAAGGTTTCTAAAAGCAACGAAATACAGGAAGAAGCGTTGAAGACAATTATTGCAAACACCGTATTGTTATTTCTAATATTGTTTAAATTTATGTTTGAATTCTTGAAATGAGATCTTCTCATTTCAAGAATTGCGGTTGTGTGAAAAATATTGTAAATAATAGAAGAGGGATATCCCCAGATAAAAAACGTCGTTGTCATTTTTCCATTTGATTGCATTTAACAAGACGTAATTCTAAAAAGAAAAGTAAAAAATACTTGTGCGACCGACACTAATAGTTTTGAATTAAGTAGCAGAGTAGTAAGCGTTGTATTTCAGAGGATTTTTCTCTCTTTCTAAGATTATGTAAGCATTTACAGAAATAATACGATACATTTCTATAATTTTTTTTATTTTTCTAATAAACAGATTGAACAGGTTTCTAAGCAGAACCATTAGCAATGCTTAACATGTTAAGCTAAAGGTTTAAACATGTTCTGTGTTAACTCTTTTTCTAATCGCTATCTTCATCTGAAAAAAAGAAAAGAAAAAAGAATTAAGAACTATGTAATGATACTGTGAAAAAGCATAAAATTATTTAATAGCAATTACATGATCACTACCCTTGTCTGCTATACAGTCAAGGAATTACGCATTTTGCGGCCTTAGGCGAATTACCAAATGAGTCCTCGCGTTTACTAAATAGGTTAATTTAATCTCACAATTCAACATTTTTTTAACTTATTAATATGTCGATGATTTGTATAAAGTTAATTTTTTATTTTAGTAATTTTATGAAAATTACGTATTTTTGTTTTTTGGTTATTAGCATTCACATAATATTGTTTCAGCAGATACTCGCTGTTTTCAAGTACTGTAATAACTAACTGGTTGTTATGAAACAAATCAAAAAATTACCAATTTTACAAGACAAAGTTAATATTATCCAAGTATTTTTTATTCGAAGTATTTGTTTTTATTTGACTAATTTTTTATTTTGTTAATAATGCCTCTTTAGTCGATTTGCTTGCGCCCTCCTGAGCTCAGGGGTCTGCTTCATCTGTCTACATGTAAATCCGCTTTTTAGATATTACTTTCTACTCCTATTTGTGATTTACTCCTATTTGTAGAAAATATGACCTTGAACCGCCTACAGAAAATACACAGACTATAAAACAATTTTTAATTTTCACGTCTAAAACTTAAATCTAGTTTTAACTGCCATGTATATTTTTTAAAAATACGTATATGCATTTAAGCTTTATTTGCAGTGTTATATTTCATAAAATAATTATCTTATTTTTATGTTATATTTGTTTTTAATATTGGATAAAAAGCACTAAAACTCCATCAAAATTTTACATTAACTCAAATTTATTCCATTTTTTCAATTGGAATACAATCCACACTTAATTA
>JAPMOR010089814.1:0-54065 GCA_026543865.1 Argiope aurantia
ATTAGCTTGGTCACCGCCTTATCCCCCCCATCGATAGGTGGCGCTTTGGTCGACATCGGGTTTCTTTCTCTGTATATGGCACTCTTTTAAGGGAATGAAGTGTACCGTCTCGTTGTGACGTCACGGAAAGCCACAGAGGCCTTGTCTATCGGGGGTTGTGGGGGAGCCCGCTTCATCCAGAAGCTATCTCCTGTAGTGGCGTAAATTGGAGAAATTTAGATGGTGGCCTTTGATGAATGACATGAACTTTCACTTTTCTTTGGTGTTCAGTGACATTCTGACCCTTCTGTGCAAACCCCTTATTTCCCCTCCAGTCCAAGTAAAGACTTTTATCCCCAAAGAAAATACCGCTTCTACCATATCTTTCAGCACCGAATCAAATAAAAGAAAAAAATAGGGTCCCTGGATCGGTTTATTGCAAACATTTTCAGCTTCAGTGAACAGCAGAAAGGGAAGAGCTGTGACCCCAGGTCAAGGAAGAGCACACGTGCGTTGTATGTTGGATTGCGGAGCCAATAAATCCTTCATCTTGAGCGAGGTGATCGAGGAATTGGCTACTGAAAACAGAGAGCATGAAATTTTAGATATTCGCACTTTCGTTGAGCGTCATGTTTACGATGTAGTGGAGGTTACGTTAAGGAATGTGCAGCACCCGACTGAGTGTGTTGAAATACAAGGGGTTGTTTTGGACTGGATTACTTCTGGGAAGTTCATACTCCATAGCAGTTTGTTAGAAACATAGCATTGGAAAAGGGAATTGAGTTAATTGGAAAGGGATATTTTGTGCGAAATACATTGTTGGAAAATATGGTTAAAATATTTCTTTTAAGAACTCGTTAATTTTTTGAGTTTTATCTTGATGCAAAAATCAATTTTGTGCTGTAATTTTTTCGGAAGTTATAGCGTTGTAATTTTTAGAAAGTATCCAGTTTTAAATCCTGTTACTCCTTAAAGTAATAAATTATGGGATGTATAAGGAACAATGTTAGTGAAATTAATTAATGTTAGATAAGAATATTATCTGTATTGCGCATAAACAACATCGTTTTTCAAGTTCCCATTTTTGTTGAGATTTATTGAAAATTAAAAGAGATGCATTGCACAAAAGCGTAATAGTATAAGGTGTTTAGAACAATAGTAAATATTACATGTCCAATAGAATTTAAAGTTAAATATACTCTTGTGAGTAAGAACACGCTAAGTAAATTTTAGCAACCATAAATCTGAATTATAAAACTAAGTTGGTCACTGCTTTCATAAAAACTAAAAAAATGCGTTTAATGTGTATTAGCATTTGTGTAACAATATATTTTTTTAACTATTTTTCTTCAATTCATGCTTATATAGGAGTAATCATAATTTCTATTTTAAAAAAAGCAACATTCCTACCAAGTTATTTAATTGAATCTCTCAAACTTTTTTTTTTATTTTAGTTACATACAAATGAAAAAAAAAATGCTGATAAGCTTTCAAAAATGCAGAGCAGTCTTGACTATGCTGAATGTCAGAGAGAGAAATTTTTGGAGTTCTTTTATTTATTTATTTATTTATTTTGTTAAATGTAAGTGACCATATTATGCATACTGTGAAATATTGAAAAAGAATTATTTAGAAATTATATTCATTTTTTTTAAAATTTCTAATGCCTTTCTTTTTATTATTTTCATATATTTTTTTATGTATAAGTAAAAATTATTACAATTCCTAGATGAATTTTCAGTCTGAAATATTCCAGAACTCTAATACGAATTATAGAATCATGACTAAGCAGATGAATGGTGGTGCTTGCAAAATCCCATAAATAAATAAAAAAAATAAATTTAGAAATAATTACTCATTAATGGTTTAAAAATTTCAAAAACCAGAAGACATTTAATCTAATATATGCATTTGATGCCCTGATTGTAATATAGTCAGAAAGAATTAATTAACTTTGAAAAATTGTCGCTAAAAACTATAGATACTATAAAACTATAGATACATAATCTTAGAATAGCAAACCTCTATAATAATTGTTAATTAGTCAAATATTTGTAATATAACCGAAAGAAATTAGAAATAATGTTTGAAAACAAGACTCTAAAAACTATAGATATATCAAATTTTTAGAATAATTATTGTAGATATAAAAGTGCCAAAAATTGTTAATCTCAATAGCTTTCATGTCATTTTATGTTTTTCAATCTCAATAGTACTCATGTTTAATTATATTTTACAAAAAAGATAAAGAAAATAAATGTGTAAAGAGGACATTTTCGCATACGAAAGTTGAATACTATATCTTGGATAGAATAGGATATCTAATACACAGGGAATTGAGTTTTTAGGCTACGACAAGACATAAGTTTTGACTTCAAATTCAGGTTTTAGTGATACAACTATATAAATTAACAAAAAAAAAACATCTAATGTAATTGGCCAGTAAATAGAATGATTAGTGCGTTCCACACAATTATCATTTTATAGATTTTGTTTCCTTCGTAATTATATTTATTGGTTAAGAAAGAAAAAAATAGCTTGGTATTGCTTACTTTAATAGGAGTATTTTCAAAACAGCAGAGATAAGGAAAGTTTGTCTAATTTGAATCACCAAAATAGTTTTTAAGGAAAACTGACAGAAAAATAATTTCGATAAAGGAAAAAATAGTAAATTTTTTGTAGTTTGCCTTTAAAAATGGAATAAACTTTCTGAGAAAAACGCTTTAATGTGGATGCAAGATTGACCATTTGTAACGGTCAATCTTGCTGATCCTAATGAGTCCTTTTAGAAATAAATGGCAACATTCTATGATATTTTTTCACGCAGTTTGGGAAGCTAGCATGTTGAATTTGTATCCCATTCGAGGCTGTAACAAACTTTTAAGTGCCGCACTGTAGAACAATAGGAAATAAAAAAAGGGAGGGAACATATTTGAAGGTAGGCTTTCTTCCGCTCTGGCCCACAGCTTTAGAAGTAATTAATAATTTTTTTTTAATTTGGATGCTTTTTATTGTTTATTGTGAAATATCCGGCAAATATGTTCAATACTTATTTTGAATACTTTTATCTTCTTCTTTATGCAAATATTTTAGAAGCTACAATGATTTTTTGCACGCCTTTAAACAGGTGGCTAATTTTGATGACAAGGTTAAAATGAAAAGGTTAACGTACGGAAGGAGGAAAAAAAGAATGCTGCGATAACTCGAAAGATGCCGGCATGTGAAGCGTCGCATAATATTCACGAAAACATTTATAACGCAGAGGGTGCAGACAACTTCATCCACATTTCGAAATACACTGGCGAAGATCTTTTTTCACTGCCATCATAATGTCAAATCCCCCCGCTGAAGTGTTTATCCATTCCTTTTCCTTCAGGGGCGGAACACCGCCCTGGTACTGGTTTGGTTCCTTCTGAAGTGGGCCATAAATTCATTGTGTGAAGGGGAAGCGACGCGCTTCCAACACAGAATGTCTACCATGAACGTGAGGAATTTAGAAATGGCACACTTCTACGCTGTCCGATGTCGCAACACTCAACAGCTTGTGACGAATTGGATATGGAGGCATGATATATAGATGCTACATCAACACGATAGCATATCTTGACATCGTAACTTAGAGAGCTCATTTTCAGGGGAAAAAAACAGCATGAAGCAATTAGAATAAAGTACTAACTACATCGAACAATTCAAATCGAATTTTGAACTAATTATGTGTTTTAAAAAAAGCGTCTAACTTGTAAAAACTGCATTTTTCCCCTCTTTCTCTTGATTCAGGAATTTTTTAAAGAATATTTTGGCTTTATTTGAAATCTTAGGATTTCATTTTGTTTGGCAATACACGAAACACTAACAGATGATGGAAATATTGACAAGACAGCGATAACGATGTAAATGAGTAAAATGCAAGGGAAAAAAATACCTCTAAATTTCGAACTTTTGACCCGAAACATTATAGTATAATAGATTGTAATAATATTTTCGATGTGCGAGGGAGCTTACGGAGTTCTTGAAATCAAAGGTTCTTAAGTTCAAATATTGCCATTTATTTGAGTAAATATCATAGTAGTATCATTAAAAATGGAAATGCTTAAAAATTTATATGAAAATATAATACGAATAGTCAGGCACAGAAAAAAAGATTTAGACTTGATTTCCCAGCACTTTAATATGTGCACAACAATTTTCACTCTCTCGTATAAGAAATAGAGTGAAAACTTGTAATCGTCAAAAAAATACGAACTTGGGATATTTTGAAGAATCTTCATATTTTATATCTTCCTGAATTCGAAAAACATATTTATTGGCATTATGTCTGTCTGTTTGTGATAGAGGATATAAAGCTAACTTAAAACGACTCGATAACTACAAAGTGAAGAGAGGTAAATGGATAAAATGAGGCACATAGATTTAACATCTATATTGTAAACACAAATAAATGAAATTTTAGGCCAAATACAAGGGATTGAGCGTCTGTGAGTCTGCCCTTTCTAAGGCATATGAATGCTATAACTAAAAAATGCAAAGACTTAAATATATCAAATTTGGTATATGGCTTTGTGATTGCAATCTTAGTTCTATGTCAAATTTTTGTTCATTAAGGCTGGGAAAAGATTAGTTTAATATATAAATCCACCCTTATTAGAAAATATGCGAGAAAGCTTAGGAGAGACCACTCCCACTTGTTACATACCTCTTCCAATTTATCGAAAAAATATCAACTTAAAAACATTATTGTTTTTAAGTCGTTAAAATTCTGTTTTGATATCCGAAGAGAGTGTTCTTTAATTTCAATATCACTGTTTTCTTTCAGGCAATCAGTTATATATAACGTATACATAGTATTGTAATCATCAAATAATTTCAACTTGAGATTTTGGCGAATCTCCATGTTTTAGATCTCCCTGAACCCAGAAAACAGGTCTTCGTGTAAACAGAATAATTCAAAAATGCTTTGCGCTAGAGGAATAAAGTTTGATCATTTGGGTTTTTGGACTTAACTTCAAATGCATAGATTTTTATCAAATTTTGAACGAAGTCTGTAGAAAGTAAGTCTATCCGGCTGCCATAGTAGTGAAGTGAACTAGCGAATAATACGAAAAAGATTCGATGACTGTGAATTGAATATGATAAATACATTAAGATTTTTAAAAAAAATAGCTGGATAAAGTTTGGCTCATAGATTTATCATCTAAAGTGTAGATCTATGTCAAGTTTGGAACAAAATCCATCAAGAGGTTGGCCGTCTGTCTGTATTTTTGCCTGCATATGAACGCGGAGATCCAAATGTGCTACATCTTAGGTAAATGAATTGTTTGTCACAGTTTTAGCATTTAAGTACAATGTTAATGTTTAACCTGTGTACCATACTTTATCAGTCTAGTTCCTTAAGGTTTAGTAGCTTTCGATTTCACTTGTTCTCGAAGAGCCTGAGAGGCAGACTTCCTCTTAAAAAATTCCAATAAAAAAAAATTTCAAATTTGGTCCAAAATTTATATACCAAATTTCATTCGTCCTAATTTTCGGGTTAACATGTTCATGGGCATACAGATATAACGCCAAAAGTGTGTTTTTCAGACTCCGTGAGTTCTGAAACGTAGAGATTCGTCTAAAGCTCAGGTTCGAATTTTTTTATAATACTTTCTCTTTATACACTTCGCATATGAGAAAGTAAAAAAAATTACATTAAACCCGGATTTGTTGCCTCAACAAATAATTCTTTTGCGAATCACGCTTTCTTTTACACTTTTTTGCAATGAATAGTAGAACAAAATAGGATTGGTAAAGTTTTTGGTAACTTCCTATCAGAACTGCGAAGCTCCCCGCGTGTGCACTATATAGTAGTATATTTATGGAGTTGTAGGTGTTGTTGCCACCCTCATTAGACCACTTCAAGCTCTCACCCTTTTGATGTCCGTTTTCATCCCGACCAGGGTCAAAGTGGCAATAACACCCTCATAGGAGGAACCGCTATAGTATTCCATTGATTTCAAGATATCTCAGTGACACCTGCGAAAGAAAGGGAGGATCCTGGGACCAATCCCTTGACTAGATTACCCACAATTCATAGAGCCGTTCTAGTGCCAAAGGAGGAGGGAAGGGAACAAAGACTGCCGCCAGCCTCAGGGCTGTCAGTGGCCTAGTTTATGATATTGGGATGTGCTGATGGACACTTGCCCGACGTATTAGGCCTTGCCACCCTCTGCAAGGATATGTAATTTTTCCGCTTATGTTCGACCACCTGTTTCTCATTGGAATTCGAGATGTTATTCACTGGTTTGAAAGAAAGAAGCATTCCGCATCTAATGTTAAACATCTTATTTGGGGTGGTGATTTCCAAAAGAAAAAATAAACATTCTGCAGTCAGGGCCGACCAGAGGGGAAAGAGACCTCCGACAGAGAATTTTAATTCTTCCCTGAGAAAATGGAACTCGAAATGAAATAACCTGTATTTTTATATTTATCTCTCCTGAATATTGCAAGCAAAAAGCAAAGAACATAATTAAAAAGATTCTGCTAACGGATTTATTGGAGGTATTGTGAATGAGTGATAATTCCCAGAGGTTTTTGCGCAGGGTGCAGGTTTCATTCTAGGTTTCTCTACAATTCCTAAATAACAGATTACAAAAGGCTGAATAAACAGGGTCACAGAAAATTATAGTTTAGTTTAGTTTAGTTATATTAACGTCCCGTTTGAAGCAACACTAGGGCTATTTTGGGACGGACCTCGTAATTTTGAACCTCGGTCAGATGACGAGGACGACACCTGAGCTGGCACCCCCCTCTCCACACCAGCGGGAGGACGTTTGTTCAGAACGGATTTAACGTGCAATAGACCCCCTTACACGACGGTTCTTCGGTGGAATCGGGTCTCGAACCTGAAACCCTCCGGTTCCGAAGCCAAGACCTTACCACCAGGCCACCGCGGCCCCCAGAAAATTATAGAACATGCCATCACTCTATGATTAGTACTAAATATGTTTCAAATATCATACAGCATGATTGATTATAAGTGTATATCCTTGAAATCATGACTTTCTGATTATATTCTGAAAAGCATCCTTTCACAAGCGCTGAATCTATTTCTATAGTCTATAATTTATAATCTTACTTGCATGAGCGCCCCATTTGCTTTTCGCTATTCATAGGTTTATAATTTTATTTATTTTGCAAGGAAATAAAAAGGAGTAACTGAGAATGCCGCACTTAAAAAATTAAGCTATTTTGGTTGCATTTTTTTATATAAATTCAATACAGTTCGGAGATATACAAATGAATATTTTATAATGAAAAGCTAAGCTATAAGTTAGGTTTTTTTTTTTTTTAGCAGGATAATGTATAAAGATTGCAAGAGCGAAATATAATGGAACTAATTACATTCAAATTAATAGCGACTTTAGTTATTAAAACATATTGATTGGATCGTTGAATTAAATGATTATTCATAAGTGTTTTTAAATTTATTGTAGAAAAAAAATCACAGGAAGGAGTTGCTTCCAACCTTCTAATATTTTTTTGTGGTTTTATTATATTTATTTATTTTTGAAATATGAAAATTTTATTTAAAAAATCAAGTTAAAAAATTTTTAATGAGAATTCTCTTATAATAAAATCACTCGGAACCGTCATCTAACAAATCATCAGTCTCACATTAATGATACTTTTAAAGGCAAGATATCATGAGAAGTGTGCAATTTAAAGATTGACCAAATGCAGAAATATGCCTCTTTAATGACATTTTTACAACTGCCAGGATTAAAGTACAAGAAACAGAAATGTTACATCCAGGCTACAAAAAAAAAAAAAAAAAAAAAAATCTTTTCTGTTGAAAAGCGACTTCCAAATCAAGAAAATCACATTTTCATCCGGGATATCTGACGAAATTCAACATCTAATCTGTTGGTGGTGCTTCTTAGTCTGCACCATCAAGTGGGAAAAGCTGCGTTTCACCTGCAGATGGATAAGCAGCTCCTCTTTGTGCACCTCAATATGTAGGATGCTAAGGACAATGATGATTGTAGCACATAATTTTGACACGAATAGTTCAAAAGAATTTATTTCTTATCAATCATCACTTATTGCTGCTTTTTATATTCTTTTTGTAATATATTTCTTTTGATGTTGCAGTTTTCACTTACAGTAATCATTTGTTTTTCCGTGTTTAAAATGAAGTGGCTCATTTTACTCAGAATACTGATTCGCTTGTTATACGAAAAAAAGCCAAACACCAAAGTACTTATTCATTTCAAAAAAATTTTCTTAGGTATTTACAACTATTAAAATGCAATGCTGAAACATTAGCGCAAATAATGCCATTGATTCGCAATTTTTACTTGGAAAATTCCGATATATATTTTAGATAGAAATTCATGTAAGAAATAATATAAATACTTCTAAAAAATTTAGAGTTAGCATTTCAAAGAAAATGTTTTTTTTTTTGGGGGGGGGGAGAAGATCTTGTTTCAAAACTAATAAAATTCTTTTTAAATAGTCGCGGGCTGTCTTTTGATTTTATCTTTATAGAATTTTAAAACAGAACTGCAAAGGAACAAAAATTGCCTGAATGGGCTATTTCTACCGTTTTTGAAGGCTTAAATGAAAACACTAGAAATTTAATGCAGCAATTGTATATAGTTTTTAAGTCTAAGAATTTTGGCATTAAGATTGTGTTTTTGATGTCCGAGTTTTTATATATATACATATATATATTGTATTAGATTTGTTTAAGTACTTTGGGAAATATTTCATCTGTATTTCTTGAATTTGCTTCATTTCCAAATATTCAGTCATTTGTTTAACGAAGTAATGACTTCAATTAAGAATTGTTAGATATTGCTGAATGTTGTGTTTTAAATGAAATATTTTGAATGCAAAATATTTATTAAATAGGATGCTATATGTAGAATATAATTAAGCATTTTTTAAAATGTATTTCGTTTTAAAAAAAGTATACAGTTTTTCATGTTTTCAAATTAAATGTCGATGCAGGTCTATTGGAATGATAATATGTGCAAATGCAGTTGAAAAATATGTTTCAAAAATACGTATAATCGGATTAAAGAAATGTACAAGCAGATGAATGTCCAGAAAATTAAGAAATTCTATGTTAAGTCTCATCGAGTCTATCATTTAGGTAAGATTATTTCTGAACTGTTACATTTTTTCTGCTTAAATGCGACATGGTGCCAAATCATTAAAAAGTACTAAAAATAAAGTAAAAAATTATGAAAAAAAATGCTGAAAAGAATTTAAAAAAAATAAAAGGAAAATGAAAAAAAAATTATATGAAGGGAAAGTAATAAAAAGAAATGAGAAAGAAAAGAAAATTAATAAAAAGAAAAGAAAAAGTAAACAAGAAATTGTAAAAAGAAAAAGTAAAAGAAAAAAAATGAATAAATAAGTAAAAAATTTTTAATTTAAAAAAATGAAGTTAATATGACAGAAATGCTTAAAATTTTGTATGCTGTTTCAATAATTTTTCTGCGTGTGTTATTTTTTATAATTAAGGCTATATTTTAGCAAAAATTAATATATACAATTTACTTTTCGTAAACTGTGAATATTTATCATTTGAACTGTCATGATAATTCATAACAAACCTAAAGACTCCATGTATTCTAAATAACATCACATTGTATTAGATTATTACATCTAGAATAACCTAATAACGAAATTTTGCAAATTTGGCTCTATTTTGAAGTAATTTGCACATAATTAAAAGAAAGTTCGTGCAAATTGCATAAAAATTAAACTTGAAAAGATACATAATTAGTTACAGCTCATATATATGATGTTAATTTTACATACATTTTATGCTTCAGATATAATAAATTCCCCTTGTAAATGGTGCTAGTACACCGTGAATTTGTCATGGCAGTCAAATGTGTGAAGTGTTTGGAAAAAGATGTCTTAATACATTAGATTCATTTCGAAAGTATTTAAAAACAAAGCACAGTATTCCGCATACTTATATGTATTTAATCGCATTTTTTCACAGATTTCATCAGTCAAATACAATTTTAAATATTGTAAAGCTGATGAACCCGTCAGTAAATTATGGATTGGGCCTGAGACTTGGTCAAATTTCGGAATGGAAATGCTTTTATTTTCTCTCCTATTTGATTTCCACTCAATAATCTGTCCCGAGCTATCATTTTCAGAAACTTCAATATCATCTTCTCTATCAGAATCATTTTCTAACAATTTTCTTCTTGAAAAGAGTTTGAAGTGTCAAATCAAGCATTTTCATCATCACTTATATCTAAATCAGATTCATCTGTATCTTCAAACATTACTTTATTAATTTCTTCTTGAATTAAAACTTTCCGATTTCCCGGCAGTTTAGCAAGAGATTTTAGCAGCTGGTGAGCAGAAAGCGCACTGTAAATCAAGCATCCACCCTCAAACACTTTCTGGAGACACCAATCAACAGTGACAGCGGGAACGGAAGCAACCACTGTTAAAAAAGACAAAAAGATGCCCCGCACCGTTTTACGACCCAGCTGAGAAAAGGCGAAGAAAAACAGGTGTATTTCGGCCTCTCGGCCGTTCTCTGGGTGTGTGGATGTTCAGCCGTCTCGGTCGCATTGGGTATCAGAAGGTTTAAAGTTTCTCTTGGCGTACTGGTTTCAAATTTAATGCTAGTTTCAGATCATAACGTAAAAAGGACTTTTGTAACCCTGAATCAAATAAAAGTCTAGCCATGGCCTTGTTCGAACCATTTTCTACCTGGGCGTTATCTGTTAGCAGAGCAATTCCTTGTTTTGCCCGAAAAATAGAATTGAAAGAATTCAGTTAACCATGTGGTCTTCTTGAACGGAGCTAACTGCCAATCATATAAATATCACGTGGTCTCACTGTTGATATTAGTATATTTTTTTCTAGAGAAGCGAATTTATTTACAATCCCACTTTCACAAATGTAACTGCCAAGACCGATGGCATCGGAAAAACTTTCGTTCAACTATTATATAGATAACAACAAAAAGTTTATTTAAAACAGACATATACTTATGGGTACTTTTTATCATATCTTTACATATTTGGACCCACTAATCCATTATAACGTTGAAGATCTTAGGGGATCAATAATAATAATAAAGAATATACATTTTTTTTATTGTTTGCGACCTTAGTCGACTATACTCGCCGGCTTTCCATATTTCTTCGAATGAATGCAAAAATATATACAATCCACAGGTGGCATCAACGTCTTACCGAAAGTAAAAACTCAGACATTTGAATATTATAAATGTATGCCAGTTAATCACTCTATTTAGAGAAATATATGCTTCCTATTTATTGCTCACTTGATTCACTGCAAATGTGTTTCTCACAAGGGCAAAATTTATTTGCGAATGTAAATTTATTACTGTGACATTCTGTATTTTAGAAATATAAATTTTTAATCCATTTCTCTATTTTGATTTCCATTTTATTAGGGCTACATAAAATAATCATGCGTATTATGCAGTTGCGAAGCTGTCTAATTCTTTTTCTAAACATATCAGCTACATTTGATTTGCAAGTGAAATAGTTTCTAATAAAAATCTTTCGACCATTTGTTTGAAATAGTAAATTTTGCCTGCTCCACCTTGTACTAGTTTAATGGGACTATTATTTTTTTGGATTAAAAATGTCTGGAGAACGGATTCAGTAGATATATTTTTATCGATATCAATTGCAAATACTTATTTATACATGGCATATAAATTGTAATAAAATCCACTTTTCTTTACTTCATTTAAAACGTGGCAAATTTGAACTTCTATATGGTAAGGTTTCTCAATAAGTGTACATGGTACATATGCAATTTCTCAGTGTTTTTTTTTTTTTTTTTTTTACATTGCCTTCTGATTTCGAATTTTTTAGTAAACCAAATTGTTTTGGTCAACACAGAATTCCACTGCATTTTTCAATGAGCTAATGGAAATGAAATAAATCTTACAGGTTCATCTTTCTGCAAATTAGATACAAATAGAGGCAAATAACAAAAGATGGAAGCATGTTGTATGCTTCTATTCTTTGATATTTTGCGACTACTAAACTTTAGAGTATCATTTGTCACAGATGAGTTTGCAGTTGATTTCGACCTCGGATACAAGTGCTAGTTCTAGTATTAAAAATGCATGTTTGAAACGGAAAAACAGATGGGTAAGAATGATTATATTGAACTGTCATTTGTTTATCTTATTATCATTATTGATATCTTTTGCAGAGCCGGCCTTCTCTATGAAGGCGCCCGAGTGCAAGTTGCCGATTGGGTCCCTATATTTTTTGCAAAGTCCAAAAGTATTCGAATACGAACACAAATTACTACTGCATGTTTATTTAATGCTTGATGGTATTAATTACTTCAGCAAAATTGCAATTTTTTGCAATTTCTTTTTCGATGCAAGTGCATTTAAGCGTTATGCACACTTGCCTGACCGAAGACAATTCTTTATTAATTTTAATTTGCAGAAAATAAAGCATTTATTATAGTAACTGGCAATGTGAAGAAAAATTTTAATACATTTAGAAATAAATCATCATAATTATTAATTAATATACTACAATATGCGTAGAGCATTATTTGCATCCCTTTCATTCAAATTCAAATCCCGTAGCAAAGCAATTATTTGATTTGATTTTCATCTACATCGTTATTATAAAGCGTTACAAAATTTTGAGAATATTTTTCAAATTCATGTCTTCCTAACGTTTTAATATCAGTGACTCATTTGAAATACTTCTAAATTTATCTTTTATCCGTACAATAACAGTATCAGTTATAGAATTAAGAAATAACATCTAAATCCCTCAACCGGCTTTTTTATAATTTCATCTTCCGTTGTTTAGAAATATAATTTCTTTTTTTCGAATTCATTTTTCAGGAAAATGTTCTGAAAGATTCAAATGACGTGTAATCGCATTTGCTTCGTCGAAAAATGAGTTAAATTTGGTTCTTAAATTTTGAATATTAGTTTTAATTTTATTGACTAAATTAAAAGCGCAGTCGAGAACAATGGTTTTTACTTGAAACAGTTTATTGATAGGGCTAATTTTGGACAATATTGTAAACCATACTATTAAACATAAATAAATGTCATTTTTTGTATTGAATCCAATAGACTTTTAGCTTCGAATATCGGTCTATTATTATTTGCATTAATATATTGGATACCATCTTAAAAAATCTTAGATTTCGCAAGATAAATCATCCGACGCTTTGTTATTAAATATTATTATCGAAAAATTAGATCGAGACACCCGCAAATAATTTGAGTTAACAAAGTGCCTGAATTGAGAGGAGATGTTGGGATGCTAGGAGATGCCCAATTTTAAATAATATTCAAACTAGCATTTCTTCTAAATATAACTCTGATAGATCGAAATCCTTTTTTGTCAAAGCAGATAAATTTCCTAAATGGTGTATCGCCTGTAAAATGCAAACACATGCCCTGTATCATTGCAATGTATTTAAAGAAATAAAATTATCCGATAGGTTAGATTTAGTTTTAAAAAAAAATCGGCTATGTAAAAATTGTTTAAGTGAATTTCACCCATTTTCTAAATGTAACTAAAAGTTCTTGCTTCACTTGTAATATTGCACCCCATCACTCATTTTATTACCGTCCACTAGTTCTCACCTCCACACCTCCAATTTGTCATCCGGTCTCATGACCACACATAATACGCTTTTTCGCAAAGTTTCTCATTCACTGGCACTCAATAAAGCATCTAATGTCAGTCAGTCAGATCATCATGCTTTGCTTCATAAATATTCTACGCCGTCAATCATGCCAAATACTCGTAATAATCGAGAGTGTGAAACCGGATTCACAACGCCTGCGCACTTTCAAGAGGGGAATCCTCAAATTAATAAGTCACAGTCAAGTGATACGCAGGTGCCAGAAAACCCTCGTCTTTCGTTTTTCTGTAATGGAAATAAGAGCATTTCGATAAACAGAGCTATAATATATGTGAGGGATGTATGGGGAGAATTTAAGCCCTTAAGAGGCGTCCTCGACTCTGCCAGTCAGTCTTCTTTCCTTTCTTCTTCCGCAGCAGATTTATTGGAATTGAAAAACGAAAAAATAAATTTTCCGATTTGCGGTTTAAATGATACATTATTAAATATCAAGTATCTGCTCTTGTATCGAATGAAAATTATGATTCGCATTGGGAAATAGATTTATTCATTGTTCTTAATATAACTAGTTTCACACCTTCTAAAAGATTAAATATTTCGAACTTAAACTAGCTGATCCATCATTTTTTATTCCTCAAAAAATAGATATTCTATTAGGCGCAGAATTATTTTTCTCATTATTGATTGAGGATAAAATAAAATTAGCAGACAATTTATTTTTGCAATGAGTTGTTTTGGTTATCTTGTTTCAGGGGTTATCTCAAGCAATAATTTTTATAATGCGCCTAAACACTGTTTTTTAACTAAAAACTTAGATACACAATAAAACTCTCAAACGCTTTTAGGAAATTGAAGATATCGAAACAAATGAAATTTGCGACGATGAGTTAAAATATTGTAACGAACATTTCGCAAAAACGCATTATAAGAAACCGTATGGTAGATTTGTTGTAGAAATGCCGTTCAAACCTGAAATTTCAGCAGAAATGTTACGAAATTCTAAGGCAGTTCGCATCAAAAAGACTAGATCAGTTACGGACGCATTTAGAAAGTGATCCCGCTATGTAAACGCTGTAATCAGAATTCCTCAGCGAATATGAATTATTGCAGCACGTGGCAGCAGCAGTGAAAGAAAATTGAAATGTCGAAAACAGATACTATCTACCACATCACGCCCCTCAAGCAAAACTACTAAGCTTCGTGCAGTTTTCAACGCGAGTGCTAAATCGTCCAGTGGACATTCATTAAATGTGCTTCAGGAAGATCTCTTCTCAATTCTAATCAGATTCAGAAAGCACGTTTACGCATATCAAACAACTGTTTGGATTTCAGTTCTAATAAGAAAGGCAAAAAGCTTGAAACATTTAAGATTGAACTTGATAAATAAACTTTTACTGATTTCGGTAATGAAATGCTTCTGATAATTGATTTGTTAAATTAGGATTCTCTAATAAGATTATACGAGGACTGATTCTGTGATATAATTAAATAAGGGACTTGCAACCGACTGACACTGCACTCAAGAAATCTCTCGAAACCCTTTCAAGATCAAACATCATAATTCAAGACCAAATTTCGTACTCAAAATCATTTGATTCTGTGAAATAACTGGAGCAATATCTTTTTAATTAATAAATTATATTAATTAATTTACTGGAAAATGTTGTTACAAACTATAGAGAAATTAAATATTTTATCAATCACATCAAATCTGGCTAAATATCAGGATGAACATTTGGCAGGATGCTAAATTTATCTGAGCATTAAAATTATTTTACATAATTTTCGAAAGGATAAAAAAAAATTCGAGAAATGGCAAGCATCTTTTCCATTTTATTCATCGCTATGTTTGTATCTATTAATAGTTATACGAGATAAATTAAGAGTGACTAAAGCTCTCTTCAAAATTTACAGCCAATGAAAACAAGGGCCGCTGTAGCCTGGTGGTAAGATCTCGGCTTCGAACTGGAGAGTTTCATGTTCGAAACCCAAATCCATTGAAGAAACGCTGTGGAAGTGGATATGTTGCACATTAAATCCGTCTGGGGCAGACTTCCTCCCGCTTGTTGTGAGGTGGCAGTTAGGAGAGGGGGTGTCAGCTCAGGTGTCGCTCTCGTCGTCGAACAGCAGTTCGAAATTGGGGCCGCGGTGGCCTGGTAGTAAGGTCTCGGCTTCGGAACCGGAGGGTTTCAGGTTCGAGACCCGATTCCACCGAAGAACCGTCGTGTAAGGAGGTCTGTTGCACGTTAAATTCGTCATGACCAAACGTCCCCCCACTGGTGTGGTGTGGAGAGGGGGGTGCCGGCTCAGGTGTCGTCCTCGTCATCTGACCGTGGTTCGAAATTACGAGGTTCGTCCCAAAATGGCCCCAGTATTGCTTTGAAACGGGATGTTAATGTAACGAAACTGAACCAAGAAAGTAAATGAACGTGATTGACTGATTGTCGAACATAAGATGAAACTATGGTATATTCAACCCATAGTTTGCTCAACAGTTGGCATAATAACCGACGGGATGAAAAGCGTAGCATTTTGCCGACTATTCTCTATCGGTCGACTAAGAAATCGAAGCGGCGGATGTTAAAATGAGAGGTAATCGGACATCTAACTTCTTTGTCGGATATTCAGTCTCTAGTTTGCATCACATTTGGCAGAAAAGCTGACGAAACGACAAGTAAATAAAATATCGCGGTTGCATTTTTTTTCTGATAAGAAATTAATGTGACGGACACCGATGAGGTTTGCACATTTCACTGTACATGCGATAAGATAATAGGTGAACAGGTGAAATATATATACACACATGTACTAAAATAGTCTAAGTATGCACTTAACTTGTTCAATGAATGAGTGCCTCATTTTTTCAGATTCTGCATTTAATATTATAACTATGCAAAATGGAGTAATGTTTCATTTTTTTTTTTGAAAATATTAGTTTACTATAGCTCTGAGGGAGAAGAGTTTTTAGCAATAACGCGTACTTAAAAATAAAAATAAAGGAGCGCAAATTCAATACCTTACTGCTTTTGAATAAAATGTATTCATTTTTTAATCTAAATATGCACGTATGTATAATTAAATGTTAAACAGCTCATATATTGCTATTTAAATAGCACATATATTACTATGACATTATAAACGGAAGAACTTTAATATTTGCGAGATATTAAAGTTAGAAGGTTTTCTCCGTTTGGTTACAATCCTTATTTAAAAATTCTTTTAGTTTTTAGGTTGGTGATTACATGACCAGATTATCGAATACCAGAATATCGTAGGCTGCTGCTAAGGCCCCTTACAACTTTAGGGGTATCCAAGAATTTTTTTTTATTTTGTTTTTTGTGGTGCAAAAACATTTCTTTTTATAGGAACATTCTGCTTGAACATATTCTAAATAAAATCAACTTTCCTTTAAATTGCAGAATACTTTTTAAAAAAAAAACTTATTTCATGTTCCCAGATTTGAGTGCTTGCAAATCAGTGGGTTCTTGTTCATTCTTAGTAAGCTGCATACAGCTGATGCAGATTTCTATTTCAACTCCACGCTTAGCTGACAGACTAAACAATTTCCTTCCATAAAGAATGTACCCTGCGATCACAAAAGATGGGGGAGGAGAAATTGCAACTGTGTAATTCGGAGAATATTGCACTTGTCTCATTGAAGGGGACACTCCTTTCAAGGATAAAAGGGACGGACATACGTCCTTGACCTTACGTAGAGGGGGTGACAATGTTTTGTAATACAATGTAAACTACTAGTTTATACATCCGACGTTGCTCGCAATCAAAATACTTCGTAATAGTTTTAAAATAAAAATTATTCTTTATAAAATATTATATTATACATAATACTTTTAGCGTTCCACGTTTTTAATTAAATTCTGAATGTCAATTAAACCAGACTATTTTTGAAAGATGCCGATAAAATTCTTTATTTCAGAATCGTTCACATTTACTTAATTGTTTCTTAAATTTGGAAAAAAATTGGCGAAAATTAGAGAAAAATTACTGGGAAATGAAACTGCACCATTGAAAAGGAAGAAGTATACAAGATTTAATTTATTTCAGCCCAGTTCTTTAGATCTATAACATATATACACAACCGCAGTGACGTGTATTTATATTAAGATTATATTTTTAATTCTCTAAAAATATTGGCATTTTTTTTTTTTTACCGAATTTTTGAAGATAGCCAGTTTTCAAGTTTCTTTTGACGAGTACAGAACACACAAATACAATTTTTAAAATTAAAAACGTACTTTTTAAAAATTTTCATTTCTGAATGACTTAAAGGGAATTAATTCATCAGTTATGCATTTTCTCTATATATTACTAGAATTTTTTTGAAAATGCAACATAATTCCTAACAAAGGAATTAATAAGTAAATAATAATTGAAAAATGATTTTAATAGCAAATACTTAGAGGTATAAAAACAAATTATTGGAGCCTAATACTTGCACATTTTAACCTTTTGTTCTGCTTGCTTTTTTAAAAATAAATTAGACTCCTTCATTTTTTCCATCTCAATTATGATTTTTTTTTTTTTTTTTTTTTTTTCCTGTGAGAGATATGTAGTTTCATGAAGGAACTTGTTAAGCAATTAAGTTCGGTGAATGAAATTTAAGGGAAGAAATATTTTTATTCTTAAATTCTAACGTATTAGCTCTTCAATACAGATTCGCGTTATATATCGATACAAGTTATATAAACATTCCAGTAATTGCGTTATTCAGATTATATGTTCTTTCATGAAATTTAAGAACTGTTATATTCTTATAAAAAGAATACGAATGATTCGTTTCTGAAAAAAAAAAAATGGGAGCCCATTTTAATTTTTTCTTTTGAAAAATATGCAATTTTGATTTTCGTCAGCACCAGAATTTTAAAAGACATTCTGCATGATTCATAAGAATTGCTTCTTTAAAAAAGAAAAGAAAATATCTATTTGATCTAAATATCTACATATATTTTTTAATCATTTCGTAACAAATTTTTTTGCTTTTTTGGTATCTCAAATAAGAAAAGTATATATTCTTCTGTAATTCAAATATATTCATATTCTTTAATGAATATATTTAACGTTAGAAAAATATAAACAAAAATTATAGTTTACCGAGTTTTCTTCTTCCTCAGTAAAATGTGCGCCCATGTAGAATAAATTCTTCTAATGTAGAATAAATTCTTAAGAACTTTTTTCTGAAGCATCGACAGTGCATTCCTTCTTGTGTATACTACTAGAAGGCAAATAGAGCAATATCTTATTTGTACACTGGAAACATTTACCAGGCTCTTGTAACTTGATGATACCCCACATCTGTTAAAAGGGGGGAGGTTCTGAAATAGGCTGACCCTTATAAATTTACGGCCGTGGGAAACTCAGTTGTAAAATGACTCAATCCCCTCAGTTCCGATTGGCTAAGTATCGCAATCTGTTACCAAGGGTTCAAGCAAGACAAAGTTCTTCAAAACAATTGCTTTCAATCCAAGCAGTTACAAGACTGAACTAAAAGTACTCTAACTTGTAAAGAGGAACTAAACCTGCTTTGTATGAAGGGAATAATATCCTACTTATTATTTTATTTTAATCTTGTATTAATTATTCATTTATAGAAACATGATGCTTTTTCAATATATTTTGATATTCATATTCTATATTCATATTAAAATATAGAAACGAGCATTTGCTGTTTTATTTTAATGCCTTAAAAATAATTGCGTTTCATATAGTATAATTTTAACATTATGTATTTGATTTACGTCAGCTCTTCTTCTTTCTAACGTATTAAATTCCAGTGAATCTTTTAAAAAGGATTATTTTAAAAAAAGAGAGCAAAGGAAACAGAATAGATCGTTAATATGTAAATAATAATTATAAATTGAAATGAAATGCTATGTTTTTCAGTTACATTATTTAAAATTTTGCGTATAATATTATATGTATACACGTGTAATAACCAAAAATTATTTTCGATTGCTTCAGCAATTATTTTATTTCATCGTGAGATCTTTAAAATAATGTGCAAATTTGTTTACAATATCAAAGCGGTATATTCTATTTGTTGTCATATTTATGCTTTAGATTCTACATTTTCTTTATTGCTCTACTTTCCAACAAAAACATCTTACTGTCACTATATCAAAATTATTTGTAAGCATATATACAACAATTATTTGATAAACAATCCAAATTATTACTTATTATAATTAGTTTTTTATTAATTATAAATGCTAATTACTTGTAAATTGTAAAATTGATTATTATGTGATATCAGGAAGCTAAATTTGAGAAATGTTACTTTCCCCCCTCCCGTCGGAAAATTGATGCCGCCGCCTCTCGCAACTGAAATTTCAGGCATGATGTCAATAAAGTTATGCTCTTTGAAAAATTTAAGAAAAAAAAAATTGCAAAAACTGAATGGAATATTGCTAATTATTCTTCGCGTCAAACATGATTAATGCTGTAGTGGCATTTTTTAAAATTTGACATCTAACACTCTCTAAATGAAGGTGATTACACAAGTATATTTTTTACCATTACTGGATGAGATTATTATAATTATGTTGACTTCCCGCTTTAAAGCAACACTAAGGCTATTTTGGGACAGGCCTCGTCATTCTGAAGCGCGGTCAGATGACGAGGGCGGCGCCTGAGCTGGCGACCCCTCTCCAAGCTTCCAAGCCAAGCCAGAGGAAAGATGTTTGACCCCGGCAGATTTAGTGGGCAACAGGCCCGCATTAATCGGTGGAATTGGTTCTCGAGCCTGAAGCCCTCCGATTCCGAAGTCAGGACCTTACCACCAGCCCACCGCGGTCCCTATGCTATTACCGGAATAAACCCATTTTTCTTAAACCCTTATATTTGAAGAGAGACAAAATCGATGATGAGAAGGATGTCTTGTCCGCGTTACCGCGAAAAGGGGGTGCAGTAGCTTCTGAGGGTAGACTCCAGGGAAGCCGAGGGCAGAAGTTTGATTTCTAGCTCATATGAAGATGCCACTCAAACACTCGCTTGCACGACCCCTTTTTACAGGAAGGGCTCTTTCACTCACCACACAGATAGAACACAGAGTAGAGAACAACCATCCCCAAACCATGACTCGAATCCGGGATGCCCAGATCACGGGGAAGACGTCTTACCCCTAGGCTAAAACGCCGGCGAAACAAAATATTTCAACTTATTTTAAATTAAGTACAAATGTTGGGAAGAAATTATATTAAATATTTTATCGATCATTTGGCTATTAGAAAAATTTTAAAAACTCATGTTTTTAAGTTTATTTCATGTTTTATATCTCTATTTCTTATTTAGATCGGGAAAAGTATCAGCATACAGTCCTATAAAATACTATTCACTGCTATTATGAAAGCGGCGCTTCTTAACATCTAACTATAAGTTTAAATCTAATGAAAAAGCTATTTGTCGCCTTTTGGCGATATTAGCATTTTTTTTTTTTTTTTTTTATCTTGACACATTCTGAATTGAACTGCATACTATTTCAGAAAAAAAAAAAAAAATATCAGCTGTTTCTTTTTTGTGATGAATAAATTTGTCTAATGCTTATACAACATGAAGATAATCTGTTATAGCGATATATAAAATTTCTCTATATTCAAAGTGAACAGAAACAAAAAATATATAAAAAATGAATGAATTAGTTAATTATTTTTATTCTTTATTCCTAAATTTTTTTTTGTATGGAAATCAGGAATTATGCATGCAGTAATGTAAGTGGAACTTAACTAATTAGTAAAAGCAGTTTTAAAATGCATTTGGTATATAAGCTTTTAATATTATAAGAAATATAAATCATAACACATTCTCAATTTATGAAAGCTATTAACTTAATTTCTTCAGTTAAAAAGCTTCGCCGCGGTTACATGAAATAAAACTCTTTCCAAAAATTTATGAATTTTGAAAGGAGAACATTCAAAATCACATGGTTCTTGAAATCATCGCCTATGAAATTACAAAGATGTTTTTCAGTTTAGATACTGAATGCTGCAATCATTCAAAATAAAAAATCAATTCCATTTTCTTATTTATTCATGAACTGTCCGATTTCACGAATAAATAAGAAAGATGTTCACATCTTCATGAGTTCAGACATTCATGAACTCAGATTTTCATTTACTAATGAAAAGCTGAGAGGCGAAAATAGTTAAATTCTGGATTCAAGCATACAAATATTATGAATACTGAGACGTTGTTATTCTTCGAATAAATAAAGAAATTAGATATTCAGAAATGATAGAGAAGATTTTTTCTTTGAAACTTTGTACCAGAAGCAGAATCACGTTTCAAGGAGGACAAATAATAAACTACATTTTGTTTTACAATATCGCCTTCCTTTTAGCCTTAAAAAACTTAATATGACAATGCTGATAATTTTTAATAAACTTTAAATGGGAGTCGCGGTGACCTGATGCTAAGGGCTCAGCTTCCGAACCGGTGGGCTTCAGGTTCGTGATGTGCGCCTGGTGTGCGCCAAATCGTCGAGACCAAACGCCCTCACCCGGTGTCTGGAGATGGGGCGACAGCCCAGGTGCGGCCCCCGTCATCTGACAGCTGTTCAAAATGACGAGGTCATTTCCAAAATATTCTATTGTTGCTTTAATAAGAGACATTAATATAATTAACAAACTTTAACAAAAGAAGATTTATAGCTTTCCATTCCTTAAGTCTTGTTCTAGATGGATCAACTCTTCATTCTGATATTGCTTTGTTTCAATAGCGAAAAATGTACCAAAAAAATTAATTGTCCGGAGACAATCAATTTATTGCAATATTTTTTCCCTTCCCAAAACCAACTCTTTAATGTGACATTTTAGATATTTTTAAATCTTGATTGGAAGTTGAATCCAACATTTAAAATGTAATTTCAAGAAAATATTATTTAAAACAACCAAGAAATGTCTTGTAAAAAATTTTCATTACAATTATGCATTCCTAGACACTTCAGTCTGGTTTCTGAAACTTTTTGAAAAATGTTTCCAAAATTCTTAAAACAAATTTAGATTACATAACATAGCAGTTCAGATTATATATCGTTTATAATACTTTTTATTAGTTTGAAATAATTTCAAAACAATATTCGAAAAAGTTATAATTTCTCATTCATTGAATCATAATTTGATACTTATTTCTATGAAAATTCATTCTTTTCCCACAATAAAAAAAATCAATTACTATAGAATATCTTTTGTCGAAATTTTTGATACGTTTTTGGCATAATATTTGCTTCACAACTGTCAGAAATTTGCACCACGGTATTTAATTGTATCTTTAAACTAAGATGATTCGAAATTTCAAAGCATGAATCTCATGCTAAGGAAAATCTTTAAGTCAATAAATGTGAATTTCATAAAAATATTTTGTTAATCCAATATGTAATTTAAATCTATTGTATAAATGTTAAAATTTAATTAGTTTTGAATTTTATTTAATAATATTTGATTAAAATAATTTTTTCTACTTAAGCCGTTGATTTGGGAATAAAGTAATAATAATCATCACAAATCGGTAGAAAATTAGTAGGAAGAATTTTTCCTTTGATAATTAGTATCTCTTCGTTGTTATTCTAAAACTGAAAATATTCAAATATGGAAAAAACATTACTCGTCTGCAGTTTTGCTCTTAAATATACGATGCATAACAAAAAATATGCGATTTAGAAAAGAATTCATAATCCGATCTGCCTAATTTGTTTAATATTTAAAACTGAAACATTTCATTTAAAAAAAAATCAAATTGAATTATTTATGTAAAAAACATTTTCACTGCTAATCTTTGAAATTTCATCACTTTTTGTCAATTCAAAAAAAGAAGAAAGAAACTAGCAATCATATATATATATACTACATTTTTTTTTAATTTTAAAACATTTTAAAATTGTTTTCTTAACTAGAACTATGTTTTGGATTCATTTAAATATTAAAAATACAATATGAGAGTTATAAAATACTTTTATTGTATATCTCAGTGCGAAACAATTATATGTACTTAAATTTTCCCCCAATTTAAAAATTATAAATTAGTAAAGATGATTATCTAAAAATAATAAAAGTCTAAATCATCATGGCGAGGGAAAAACACACATAATAATTAACATCAAATTAAAGCAAAAATAAATAATTAAAATTAGTAGGAAAAAAAATAGTCTAGAGAATCTCTTGATGAAATTATAATTCAGCACAAAGCTGACAACTAAGTCCTACTAAAAATGATTCAAAAATGCAGTCGACAATAATGACAAACTATACGCTACGATTACAATTAGACACAGCAAAGCTGTTTCCCGGCGCCTATCAAGGTCTTAACCCTTTGGAGTAGATCAAGCTGTTTCAACGCAAACGATTCCTTTCCCACCCTTATTGCAACTCAAGCGATTTGCCAGCCCCTCGTTTTTAGATCGTTTGGAATCCGAAAACAGACATCTGGGAAAATCCAAAATAACAAACAGGCCTCGACCGAAATTCATTAAGCTCAAACAATCCATCACGCAGATGTTTTTCTTAACAGAACTGTAGTTCATTTCCTTGGATGGCGCCAATACAAAAGTGGAAATACTTAATTTTTAAACGAATGCCACAACATTTAAAGGGAAGTGGATTAAAAATGATAATAAATAATAAAATATCTTGGTTCATAAATTCAATTAGTTTTTATCTGATACACACCGTATAATAAACTATAGCATATCACATCAATTTGGATTTTTCTGGCGCAAGAGCCATGGTTTTGACTATGCTGCACCAAACAAATATCACATCAAAGTAACAAGAATAAAAGAAAAGATGTTTAAAGCAATCGGAGGCTGAAGTCTAAAATCACGAGTCGATTTCGCAGCAGCAATTCCTATGACCTCACTAAACCATAGGCGTTATTTGCTCTGCCAGTTTTATTTTCTTTTTTGTTCGTGACATTTATTATTCTTTTTTTATGCAGTTTCTTCTGTTACTCGTACATTCTTAAAACGAATGCCTGTGTAAAAGTCCTGTAGAGTAATTTCAAAGGGATTTTTATTCCATGTCTTCGAAAGAATTTCAGAAAACATATTTTGAAAATTAATTTCTTCTGGCAGTATAATTTAACCCTTTCATTTTTTTTTCATGTTCTAATTAAACGTCGCTTTCCGTTTAGAGGCACCGACGAGATGTCAGCATAAGAAACCGATAAGTTTCTTTCTTATTATTTATTATAAGAAAATTCTTGGAATTTTTAAATACCAGATGTTCATCTCTTGAATTAATGGTTTATAATGAATCTGATGCTAAAATTCCTACTAAGTCTAATTTTGTCGCATGTGAAAATAACCAAAGAAATAAGACTAATAAAAATTGTCTGAAATGTCCGGGAATGCATAAATTGTTTAAGTGTATTAAATTTAGAAATATGGATTTGAATGCTCGGAAGAATGTTGTAAAACGAAACTGTCTTTGCTTCTTACGTTTGGATTCGCATAAAATATAAAGAATGGCCAAATAAAATGTACCATATGTCAAGGAAAACATAATTCACTGTTGCATGAAGATGTTAAAAGTAATAGTGCACGTGTTTCAGATGCCAAATCTAATGATAAATAAACCTCGAATCACCCCTCTGAAGGTGATATCTGTCAAAGGGGGAGAAACGCAATGCAATAAATCAGTGGCACCTCAAAGACCCGTTTCTAGCAGATCCCTAAACAACTCCAAATTTATTTCATCCCTCCCCACCACAAAGGTTTTATTGTATAATGCTGAGGGTGATTCTTTTTTATTCAAAGTTTTGCTAGATAGCGGTTCGGATTCCAGTTTTGCAAATGAAAATGTAATGAGCACTTTAGGATTAAAGAGAGGAAAAGAAGAAAAAAAATGCAAGAGTGTCTAATTGGAATAAGTGGGGTTCAAGCAGGAACCATACGTGGCTCAGTTAATTTAAAAATTGGGTCAAGATTTAGCGAAGAATGTTTGACAGTTAAGGTTTTTATTATAAAAAAGGTTACTTCTCAAATCCCAGTTGAGAATATTAACATTAAAGAGTTTGATTATTTGAAGGGGATCCCTATGTCAGATGATTTTTCGAGGCCATCAGAATGTGATTAATTTTAGGCCCTGATTGCTTTTTCTCAAACCCTCGTAATGGAAAAATTAGCGGGTCTGAAGGACAACCAATTGCTCAAAGCACAGTATTTGGTTGGGTTGTCGCAGGTCAGATTCGAAGGGATTCTACTATTTCATCATCGCATACGCAATCGCATTTGATTTCGGTGGAAAATGATTGCAATATTATGTCTGTTTTGGAAAAATTGTGGCAAATGGAAGACTTACCGGATAAAAAGTTTTTGTCTGAAAAAGAATTTTGTGAAAATCATTTTAAATCGACTTACAGAATAAACGATCAGGGTCGATTTGTTACAAGATTACCGGTTTATAAGGACATTAATCAGTTAAGAGAAACAAAGGGAATGACTGTTTCTAGCAATGGAAAAGAAATTTAAATTTGACTCAGAATTTGAAATGGAATACAAGGGTTTTATGAGTGAGTATGAAGAATTGGGGCATATGTGACCTAATAAAGATTTTCATTCTTCTAAATCGGAATACTTTCTCCTCCATCATGTTGTGAAAAAAGAAAAATAGTATTACAACCAAACTTCGAGTTATGATTCATGGATCCTGCAAACCGCCTAACTCTAATTCCTTGAATTCAGTTTTAGGGGCAGGACAAATATTGCAACCAGATATTTTTACTATTCTTGTCAGAAAAATAAATTCCTTTGGTAAGAGCACGAATAATGATTATCTACACAATTGTTAATTTCTGAAGTAAAGGAAGTTCTCATGCATTTTTTAATATTTGTAAAACATTAATTCAACAATAAAACTCAAAGTAACCCTTCTTCTGTATTTCTTTTCTCAAAAGAATACAATGAAAGCCTCTTTATGTGATCGCCGCTAATATTAAGAATTACTATATATTTTCAAAATCTTCTGGCTCCGAACTGATGTATTATTATGTACACAAAAATGTCCATTTTGTGCGATCGCAACATCGCTTAATACTATTAGTTTGGTTTGGTTTAGTTATATTAACGTCCCGTTTAAAGCAACACTTGGGCTATTTTGGGACGGACCTCGTAATTTTGAACCGCGGTCAGATGACGAGGACGACACCTGAACTGGCACCCCCCTCTCCACACCACACCAGTGGGAGGACGTTTGGTCAGGACGGATTTAACGTGCAACTGGCCCTCTTACACGACGGTTCTTCTGTGGAATCGGGTCTCGAACCTGAAACCCTCCGGTTCCGAAGCCGAGACCGTACCACCAGGCCACCGCGGCCCCACTATTAGTTTGGAAGTAAAGAATTTGACAATCTGTCATTTGCAACAAGAAATATACGTTCATGGAATTCCTTGCCCTCTTCTAAGAAAACACATTCTTTTGTCTGGACAAAAGCGATTTGGATTGCAGAAATCTATTGAACAAACAAACACTGAATATATAGATTTTTCCTGCTATTGAATTTCGGATGAAAAAAAAAATGAAAAGGAAAGAAAGCTTATTTGAGTATTAAAAGACAAAAATGAAAGCTTAAAAGTCATGAAAGTTTAACTGAAATGACTTATGGTAAAGCTAAAATTTTTAAAGCTTGTTTTTAAAATTTTGGGAAACCATGATTTTTTTTGTGAGCAATAAACGTTAATGATTCCAAGGAAGACACCTGTATTGCAGGAAGCCCTGTCATAAAAAACAAAATGATTCAAGCATTTGATATTTTGAAATACGGTGTGTAACATCGGTAAATAAGTTTTTAAAATCAATTACAAGTACGAACTTTATACAAGTGAACTATTAAGGAATAAATGTTAATAATTAACAATTCATAAATTTTTTAACTTATTTTTAAAATAAATTATCGATATTCCTGAAGCGTCATTTCCTCTTTTTTTTTTTTTTTTTTTTTTTTTGATCTGAATGTGGTTGATTTTACCCAATTCATTTATTGCTGTCAACCATTTAATATTTAAAAATTTTAAGTCCCGACGTGAGACAGGGTGCATAATGAGAATATGTTTCAAAAACTAAGTACTTTTTAAGCACCTTACTCAAAAAAATTAAGCACCTTTTTGCATTCATGCATAGGCGAGCCTGCTTATTTTCTAAGCATAGGATGTTTTCTGTTTCATAATGAAGTTATATTTTTATTGAAATTTTTAAAATTAATTTTAAATGTGTATTTTTGAAATTCTAAGCTATTTCTGCAATAACATAGTTATTTAAATATTTATTTCGGCAACACTGCAGAAGCGTTTATTGTAAAACATATTTGGTTTTGACAAAAACAAAATGATCATAGTTTTATCATTACCAAAAAATTAAATCATGATTTCATGAATCAGTTAAACTTTTTACTCTTTTATAAGATTAACAATAAAAGTCTGGCTTTTTTTTGACATTTTTTAAAATTAATAAATTATCAGTTAATTTGGATGGATGCATCATTTCTGAATTTACATTGGCATTGATAAAAATGAATAGCATGACCAAAAATTTTCTTTTTGATTTTTATATATGCCGCAACAAATGAAATTCGGATGTAAATTAAAATTTCCTCCTGCTATAACTCACTATATTTAGCAGTTTAGAATATTTTATTTGCTGCTTTTTAAAGCCAAGAGCTGACGTATATCAGGACGGCTGTCATCATAAAATTGGCAGAAATTGACGATACGGCAATGCAATGTTCTAAATGAATTTTCCAGATCAAATATTTTAGTAGAAAATAATAATAAAATAATGGAAATAGTAGAAATAATAACAGAAATTTAATAGAAAATAATAATTTTTTTTAAAAAAATCATTTCTTATTTCTGATCCTTAGTAAATTTTTTTTTTTAATGTTTCTCATTTCGCAAATTTAAGAAAAAAACCTGTTTTTTAACCTCTATGCAAAAATACTTAAAAATGTATTACTTTAGCTTTAAAAAAGGCAGAAAAAATATGATTATATACTTTAGCAAGAAATAAAATTGGATTTCACAATTCTTATTTTTCATAAATAATGGAAACAAATTCATGGAGATAAAACAGCTCTGCAGTTCCAAATAAAATTTTGAATTGAATTTAAAATGCAAAAATAAAACACCTTTTTTTTATTTAAATCGTAACATTAACACTTTTAATGTGACTCAAGAATTCAATGAAGAAATGACATTATTTTGAATTTTATTTAAAAAAATCATTGTTACAAATTGAGCTTAAGATTAATTTCCAAAAATTATTAAAACTAAAGGGAAAAAAAAGAAAGAAAGAATGAATGAAAAGTATTCTAACTCAAACGAAATTAGAATTCAAACAATCTTTTTAAACCTTTAAAACGGTGTTAAAATATTTTTTTATTCAATAATATGTTTTGATGATAAGGCGGAAATAAATTCTGTTTTTATTTTTTAATTAAACTTCTAATTAAAATTTCAAAAAATATGTTCATAGTGCGTTTCTAATATCCCAGAAGGAACTTCCTACCACATTTCACTTTCCAAATTTCAATGATTTGTCAATCAGGGCAAACCTCTAAGAGTAGAGAGATTTCAGTGAGAAAGCAATATATATGTTTGAGTTACAAAAAGAGGAAAAGCAAAAATCGTCAAACCCTAAAGAATAAAAGTTTTGAAAATCTTTTTTCTTGTAAATTCTTTTTTAAAATTTTAAGTACCAGATGTAATAGATTTCTTTATAGATACAAAAACTAAACTTTGTCGAGATTGGTCCGACAAATAAAAATTTTCAAATGGACGAGGGCATTAAAAAAAAAACCCTTTGTGAAAGGAATCATGATCATTGGAAATCTATGGCTTCAAGTTGAAATCTTATCACATTCGGATTTTACGCAACGACTAATGCAATGAGTAAGAATTCAATATACATTCCTTTAACAAGTAAATCCTTTTAACAAGTGGTACAAGGCACTGTTCCGAAACGAAATATTAACGAGAACGAGGATCAAATGTTGTAACGAAATAAAGAGGCTTCACTGTAAGCGTTTTTAGATATCTTAGGGGTACCAAATTCACCTTGTATTCATATTTTCCGTCTGTTGGACAAATCTGCGTATTTTTCTTTAATACATAAAAAGTTTAAGCATACGTTTATCAGACAAAAGTGAAGCATCCTCATTGAATTCAACTGAAGATCGAACGTTTTTCGAAGTAACAACAAGTATGAGACAGTACGCATTTGCTATTGCCCCCTTCTGAATAATCTTCCCAATATTTCCATAAACAACAATGCACACTGTTGAAGATAGAGATGTGAAAAAAAAAGGGGAATTTTATTTTATTTTAATGCATGTTGGCACTCCTCTGAAAGTTTTCTTTGTACTTCTCGAGAAAATTAAGCGCTTTTTGAGGACCTTTATTAAAATTTAAGCACTTTTCATGACAGCACGCACCCTGTGATCATATTAAGAGGTAGCTACTGTACATCAATATATAGTCATTGTCTAATTATCCAAAGCTGTTTTTAAAGATCTATAATTATCAAAGGTTCATTTTGTAAGAATAGTTTTTTACTGGCTATCTAACATTCATTTAATTTAATTAAATCAATAAATTTTTAATAAATAATCTATGCATTTGGTTTATTATATTTTCTCCCTTCATGAAAAAAATGCGGATAAGCTAACTAAATAAGAATTTATCTTAAAAATATATTCAGTTTTTTTACAAGAAAAATTTAAGCATATCAAACGGCTTTACTCTGTTATTCCTTTCTGTGGCATGAGAGAAAATAAAAAGTTCCGGATTGTTTAACATAAAGAAAGAAAAATAGATGAATAGAGAGAAAATAAAAGAATAAAAATGATTGACTTGGAAAGTGGTAGGAAACTACATTGTGAGAAAATATAATATGTATATGTGTAATGATATTTTAACTCTAATTTCAATTTAATTCATTTTCAAGATTTTATCTTCATTTAGCCCATAGTAACTTTATTCTAAAATATTCTCTTATTTCGTGATCCAATTCCACTGTCTCTACTTAATTAATTCAAGAGAAGCTTTGTTAAATTGCTGAATCAGCTAAAAGTCTAACTTTCCCACACTCCGCGCGAAGAGGCAAAATACCGCTGATGTGGCAAATTCTTTTTTAAAATCTCCCTTATCAAAGCAAAAATTATAAACATGTTTTTTTTTTTTTTTTTTACTTAAGTTTTATATAGTGTTATATGAAACAACTATAAAACGATTACCAATTCCCACATAGATTTATTACGTTTTGAAGCTACAAAATTTCAATTCTTCTCAGAAATCGGAAAAAAAAAAAAAAAAAAAAAGGACTTATTCTTCTTGCATAGCGAAAATTCGACACTGACACCGCTTTCGGGTAGCAGGGAATTAAGTAGCATTCCGACTGGGCGGAAAATTTGCAGAAAGGGAAAGCAATATCTTTCTCCATTTGGGACACTCGAAAAAAGTAAACAATGCTGCAAAATAATAATTCAATTCTGGATAAATTCAATTTTAAAAGAATCGCATTTCAGAGAAATGCATAAATATATTTGCATCATCCATCCTTAAAAATTAGATTTAAAACAAACATGTTAGAATTTTAAAAAAATTCTAATAAAAATTATTTATTAAATATTTTTTAAGAATACAAAAAAGCCTATAAGAGGAATATAAAATTAATTATGCTTAGAATAATCCATTCACTTAATGATTCCTTCTACTTGTACAGAAGAAATGAATGGTTTCATTTACAAAGATCTATGATAATCACATTCATAAAAGTATGTATTTTGTATGAGAAATATTTACACGATAACATTTTTTTTCAAAATATATTTAGCAAAAAAGAATATAAGACCTCTTTGTTGTATATATAATGCGTGAAAAATAATCAACTTTAAAAAAAAACCTTATAATAAACACCACTAAGCAATGCTTCGACATCAAAAACAGCAGAAATGAGATAGAAATATCAAAAACTCCAACTTCAAGTAAAATGAATCTCAAGTTTCCACACTATTGATATTTTTACCTTGGGCACTGAAAAATAAAAATATTTTATTCATAATGCTTAAAAATTAACATACGGCCGATCATTCTTAGGTGAATGTAATAAAAAGACATCGAAGGAATCAGTCGATTTCCATTTTAATGTACGATATTAATGTAAAATCTTAAAGTCTGCAATAGGCGAATATGTTATAATTGATAAGGAATAAAAAGAGTCGCGGATTTCCTTCAACCTAAAACCGCAAAGGAACAACTCCCCCTATTGACATTATGCTGTCTCAGCCGGTATCTCTGAAAGAAAAGAAGGAGTATCGGCTGATTCACGACCATCCCGGGGGAGGAAAGCCAGAAACACAAAACATTCTTCTCTTGTTTCCTCAGGGTACGTATTCTCCCATCCCTTTAACCGGAATAAAGGGAAAACAAAAATCTGTGAATGAGTTAAAAAGTGAACGGACCGGTTATTCTTGGAATGATCGCATCCCTGAAAGTGGAACTTATTTCCTCATTGCTTTTCCAGATACACCCAATTCAATATTTGATTTTTCCCTTCATTTGTTTTGTTCTCAAATTCAAAATTTATGATTTCATTTTTTATCTTAATCGATTTTGTCCTGCGAATATTATTTTTGTAAAACGAACTAAAAATAGTTTTAAGTTTATCCCAATTCTATTTGATTTTCTTTCCTTCTAAATAACAGTCAAATCACCCATTACAGTAAAAATGTTAAGCTAAGGTGTTGTTTATGAAAAGAAGATTTTTTTCTTACCACTTCAGAAATTATTCAGTTTAAACTATTATGTTAAATGCAATCTTATAATTGCAATAAAAATAATTAAAATAGTTTTAAAGAAATGCCCTCATTCCATTTGATTTCCTTCCGTCCAATATGACAATTAGGGAATTTCGATTATTATAAACAACATTCATTTCTGTTGATTCCATTTTTTGTGTACGAAAAAAACCAGCTGTATTGGTCTCCCCAAAACTTACTTGCAAACTCTCTAATAAACTTATGACAAAGAACGTCCCGATATTCGCAAACAATGGCTAAAATATTAACCTCTAGCGCAGATTTAGCATTCTTACTGAATCTATCGTGAAATCGTTGAATAGTTTAATCTCTAGAATGCGTTAAAATCAAATTTTTGCTTTATACGCGTTTTTCTCAATCGATTGAAACGGAAATTTGACACAGAAATACTTTTCGTTTCAGTATTCTGCGGCGACCACATTTCGGCGATTCTATCTCACTAAGGGGTGACACACGGAAGGATGTGCGCCATTTCTGGAATTTATTTTTAAATGTAAACCTTCTTTACTCTTTTCTCTCACCCCTATTTTATCAAATTAAACCCCTCCTAACGCATGCGCAAAAGGGCGGCCGATTTTAGAATTCTTTGGCAAATAATACACTTGTTGTCATAAAATCACATACCAAATTTGATATATTTAAGTCATCACTTTTTTTAAATTATCTCGTTTACATGTTTTTCTCGTTAAAGGCATACAGACGCTCAACCTATTGTTTGATTTGGCTCAAAATTTGACAGGTGCCTACACTGTAATTCTAAATCTGTGTACGGAATTGTAACTATTTAGCTCTCTTCGCTTTATACTTAACGTGTTAACATATTCAAAAAGCCTGACAGACGGCTTCCTCTGAACAGATTTTGCTTTGAATCGGATAAAAATCTGCAAATTTGATCTAAAGACTGTATATCAAATTTCAGCCATCTAGCTCAAAGCACTTTTGAGTATTTGTGTCACATAGAAATAGGCAGACATTTTCTTAAAACGCGTTTACAGGGAAGTTTAAAACGTGGAAATTCTCAAAATCTCGAGCTCGTTTTTTTTTTTTTTTTTTTTTTTTTGACGATTACTGTACTTCCTCTATACGCGCATATGAGAAAGTAAAAGCTATGAAGAGATGTTGCATTCCAAAAATTGATTCAGGGTAACTAGGTAAACAATTCATTTACGGCTTGGGAAACTGTATTTAGGAGAGTCCAGTTATCCCTGAATTTCTTAAGTTACACATTGCGCACGGGCAAAGCCGGCCTTTTCTTTGAAGAGACTCAGGCGCAAGAAACCAATTCGGGCCCTATATTTTTTTCAAAGTCCAAAAATACACAAGTACGAACACAAATTACTACTGCATGTTTATTCAATGCGTGCTGCTATCGACTATTTCAGCAAAATTACAATTCTTCGCAATTTCTTTTTCGCTGCAAGTGCATTTAAGCGTTATGCACACTTGCTTGACCGAAGACAATTCCTTATTAATTTTAATTTGCTGAAAGAGCTCTCGGCATTTATTATAGTAACTGGCAATGTAAAGAAAAGTTTTAATTCATTTAAAAATAAATCATCATAATTATTAATTAATATATACTGCAATATGCGTAGAGCATTATTTACATTCCTTTCATTCAAATTCAAATCCCGTAACAAAGCAATCATTTGATTAGATTTTCATTTACATCGTTATTACATTTTTCAAATTCATGTCTTCCTGAAGTTTTAATATCAGTGACTCATTTGAAAAAACTTTTAAATTTATCTTTTATCTGTACAATAACAGTATCAGTGACAGAATTAAGAAATAACATCTGAATTCCTCAACCGGAAAATGTTCTGAAAGATTCAAATTACGTGCAATCGCCTTTGCTTCGTCTAAAAATGAGCTACATTTGGTTCTTAAATTTTGGATATTAAGTATTAATTTTATTGACTAAATTAAAAGCACAGCCGAGAACAATGGTTTTTACTTGAAATAGTTTATTGATAGGGCTAATTTTGGAAATTCTACAAAAGCTTTTGTAGAATTTCCTATCTTTTTGTAGATGCAGAAAATAATCGATATAAACGTTACAATATCAAAAAAAAAAAAAAAATTACTGCTGGAAGTGTCATCATAAATTAACTTAAAAGAATATCAAAGGTTATTCACATAAATTATTCTCCTTTTTTTACTACTTCCTTTCCACTATATTTCCTACTAAATTATCGTTTGAGTCGCCATCTACAAGACAAAATTATAAAGTGAAAACAATTTACTTAATTTTATTTCAATACAGGATGCTTTTCGCAAGCTTTTTTTTAAACTAATAGACGAAATAACAAAGAATGAAATCAATAACGCTATTATGGTTAGGTTTCGTTATCTATAGGACAAAATTATAAATTTGAAACTAATTATTCGATTTCATTTCAGTAGAAGGCGATCTTCACAAGCTACTTTCAGATTTAAAAAAATTATGGTTGGGTGTCGACATTTACATGACAAAATTATAAAGTTAAGCATGTTATTACATTTTATTTGAGTAGAAGGTCCTTTTCGCAAGCTGCTTTTAAACGAAATAACAAAGAATAAAATCAATAACGTAAATAGGGTTGGGTGTCGCCATCTACAGGACAAAATTATAAATTGTAAACAAATTACTTAATTTTATTTCAGTAGAGGACGCTTTTCGCAAGTTTTTTTTAAACTAATAAACGAAATAACATAAAGAATAAAATCAAATATTGTATTAAAGGTTGGGTGTTGCCATCTATAGGACAAAATTATATACACAAAAAATATTTCATTTCATTTTAGTGGAGGAGGCTTTTCGCAAGCGGTTTTTAATCTTATCAACGAAATATCATTAAGAATGAAATCAAAAACGCATTTATGGTTAGATGTCGCCATCTACAGGAAAAACTTATAAGTTCAAAAAATCATTTCATTTTATTTCAGAAGACGGTTCTTTTCAAAAACTTTTTTAAACTAATAAACGAAATATAATTAAAAATAAAATTAATAACGCATTTATGGTTGGGTGTCACCATGTACAGAACAAAATTAGAAATTTCAAACAAATTATTTCATTTCAGTAGAGGGCGCTTTTAGCAAGCTGTTTTTAAATTAATAAACGAAATTCAAAAAAAAAAAAAATGAAATGAACATCGCATTTATCATTTGGTGTCGCCATCTACAGGAAAAAATTATAAATTCTTGAAAGGCCTGAGTAGCCATAAGAGTGTAGCCTACATTCATTGCCTGAAGAGCTGTTTGAATTACAAGAGGCAACAAGCAAGTAGCATGTGGTCATCCATCTAAGGGTCTTAAAGTTTTTGCCCAAAATAAAGCACAAACTCACAGAATTAAAAAAAATATCAAACTAAAGCAAAAAAATTTGCTTAGAATATGTTGAGAAAGCTTTGAATGGATTTATTCTATTTTTTATTTGCATATTGCACAATTAAAAAGTTTAAATTTATCACAATATTTATTTGTGGTATTTCCTCTACTTGGAATGTAAAATTTCGTATAAGAAAATTGTTTTACTTGTTATTGTATATAGATATCAGCAATGGAAAAAAAGTATACTGAGGTAGTATCTAAGTTGCTGGAAATATTTCTAGAATTTATCAAGGGATAGAAAAGCTTTTTATTTCTATTATCACATTATATCTTTTGCTGATGAACTTAATATTGTACATACGTTTGAAAGGGTTACTTCTTGTCATTTGTTAAGAAATTGTATGTTTATATTCTCAATAAATAATTTCCTCATAGAAATATTTTAAAATGTGACACCATTGTTTATATTAATGCTTAAAAGTATAATAAATACTTTAACTTCCAAAGATATTAAATTAACTGAAAGTTATATTTGTTATAAAATTACTAGAAATAAATTATCTTTTTAAATAGTTACGCTACAGCTTCTTCTAAATTTGTTATAAAAAATGTTAACAAACCTTGTTTTCATTGTTATAATGTTATTATTGTAGTAAATCTATACACTAGGTATGAATATTATCATTTTCTTCTTCATTATAGCTTTCTCTAATTGCAATTGTAAATATAATTGCCATATTTTTGCTTCATTCAACTTAAATTTAAGCAAGCTACAGATATTGCAGTACATCAATTAATTTTGTTTAATTTTGTAACATTTTGTAATATTGATTTTATGTATGAAAATGTCAGTGAGATTTTTCTAATATTAAATATGTATTTGTTCATTATAAATAAACTTAGCGTTTTTTTTTTTTTTTTTTTTTTTTTTTTAAAGGTTGGTCATAAATGTTTCAGTAAAAATGAAGTACTATGTAGTCTACACAAATATAAAACGAAAGATTTTTTTTTTAAATAATAGATTTCTGAATCAAATCTTCCAGAATATAATTTTTTTCATTCTTGACATTAATAAATTTTCTTTGTGTAATAATTCTATAGTAATTTTAATATCTCAAGAACTTTTTATACAAATTTAATAATGTCATTGTTCAATTAATCACACTTATTTTACTCCTCGGTATTTGGAACGATACATTAATTTATGAAGATCAGTTTTTTTTTTGTTCCAACGCTAGGTTGTATAATTTTTTATTAGTAGTCATTTAAAATTCATCATAAATATAGAAAAATATGCTCTGGGATCTTGACACCCATTATAGGTAATAAAAGTTCATCACATATTTTAAAATTCTGTTCTTAGAATTTTGCAAATTTCTTTGCTCTCTCTCCCTTTTTTTTTTTTTTTACTTTTATATATTGATGTTTTATGGTCTATTTGCTTTAATAAAAAATGATTTATTGATATTATTAAAAATGCTTTTTGATAGCTATTTAAAGATTGTCAATTAAAAATAACTGAGCGGGTGAGGCATAAGTTTATTTTTATTACTCTAAAATTATTATAAAATAATTATTTAAGAATATTATGACTTTGCGCAAGCATTAACAAATATTTTATGTTGAAAACATCCATATTTCCTCAAATTCAAGTTGAAACTATTAAACAGTTCAAGCAATTGAGCAGCAACTAATTGAACTAGTGCATGCACCAGCCTTAATTCATTATATTGGGTGACCGTTGTTATCGAAGTCCGCTGCTCACTTATCCGCTAAACCATTGGTGATATTATTCTAATTCGAAAAACGCTTTAAATGACAGGCAGTTATGCCTTATTTGAGTCGATCAATGTATTTCTGAAAAATGTGTGAATTCTAAATTATTATAAAATTTCCTTATCCTATTAATCATATTTAGTAAAACTCAGGTGACACATTAAAACACAAGATTAAAAAACCGACTAAAATTGACCAAATAGTAACAATTTAACCTGAATTAAGGTGGTATACAAGTATATTTGAAGGAATAATTAGTAAAATTAAATTCTTGTTGAAATGAAAAATATTCTTTTATTGGTTCAAATACAGACGCGGATGATTAATGGCTATGAGCACTCCATGGGTTCAGAGGCTAGTTGAGCAAAATTTGAAGTACTTAAAACAATTTTTTTTAGAAATTAGTAGCTAAAAGCTACATATTGTAAACATGAAATTAGAGAAAGTAAGTATTCTTATTAATATTTGATAGAATAACAAAAGAAAATCTTTGTCGCTGGTATTTTTATTTTTAAAGCTCGAAAAATTGTTTCACCGAAACATTTTATAATCTGGTAGATTCTTACAAATTAGACTGTTTTAAATGATTCTTAAAAACCTTAAAAAGTTCATTTTTTCATAAGTTATGAATAATTGTTATAATTTAATAAAAATAAAATTAAGCATTGCAATTAACAACAGAAATGAGTATTTGCAAAATGGAATCAGAGAACTGCCATTTTGATGATGAATTGAAGTCTTCATCAACCGTCCAAACATGAAGCTTTGAATTAACTTTTAAATAGCAGCAAACTTTAAAAAGAATTTTAAAACACTGTCTAAATGTCAACGATGTAAAACCCAAATTTAGATGTCTTTTGCCATGTATTAGCTGTCTTAAATTCCGTTTATTAAACTGATATTCGACATTGTCCTGCCATTTTCGCTGGTCATTTCATTATTGATGCTCCACTCCATCGCAGATTAACCCTGTTTGAGAAAATTTCATTTTATAACAATTAAAATTATTCGTAACAATTCGATTGTGGAACAAAATAAATGTAGCCTGGAAACATAAATTTTGTAATGCATTTATTGAAAAAATAAGAATTACATGAAATTTATAATCGGCATATCAAACGATGTAGATATTGTTGTATTTCATGACAGTTATTCCTTATAAAAGTCATAGAAAAATTCTGTAATGCAATCGGAATGAGATTTTGTTTCGATTTCGCCCATATTGAACTAATTAACAGATTTCCCGGTTTGAAAATTTACAACCTTATTGTAGAAGTTCGATATCGTTTGTGGGACAAACTTTTAAATAGCAGTTATGCATCGATTGGGATTGAAGAATTTTTAAGAACGATTTTAGCAAACATCTGCTTAGATTTTTATTTTATTTATATTTTAGTTCATGGCGAAAGAGACAATACCGTGCAGACGACAATTTCACACAGAAATCTTTTCGGTAGTAGAAAACGTGGGAATTTGAAACACCTGCCTACATGATACAAGAGACGTGCTAAAATGAGCCTCTCTCTATGCCTTTAATTTTTATTGGAATATTTTCAGTTATTGAAATGCATTAATGTTTTCTTTATAATTTTTGGCCAGTTTTTAAGGAAAGACTTTATGAGAGGAATAAAAACTTCCATCAGAAAATATTGCAAAACACAGCTTTTTCATAGTCAATTTAGTAAATTTTAATTGAAGGAATACCTTTAGAATGCAAAAATTCCGCGCAATATGACAACTGGTACAAGGTTTTGAAATGGGCACTTTGTATGTTCTTTAGATATTTCGAAATTTTTCAAATGAAGTACTAGTAAGGAAACTTGGAGCGAGGTTCAAGTTGCTGTTGTCTTGTCCAGTAGTGCAATAGGATTAGACCTGTCCAAAAGTTGCACTCCTCATGGAAGAAGGGGGTTGCCAGAGCCTCCGGGGAGGTTGAACTTCTGCCTGTTGGTCCGCGGAAGGTATTTTATTTCCCTTCTACCACCCACTCAAAGGAAAAACCAATGGAGGCATTCCGCTATCCGTCACCTGGGGGCGCGCCCTCTAGGGGTTACAAGCAAGGTTCAAGTGAAAGCATAATTGAAGCGGTTTTGCAGAAAGGCTAACAAATTGAAAAAGTAGAGAGGGTTTTTTTTTTTTTTTTTTTTTTTTTTTTTTTAAATCTTTGAATGCACCTTACACGGAAAGATTTCTATATTCTTTTGGAAAATCACTTAAGAAAACCGTTTTCTTAGTTATCCAAGAACAAGATCTTGCTTAACACCATCTGAAGCTGAGGTTATTTTATGGGTATTTGGAAATTAATGAGAAATTTTGCAGAACTCAATCAATTCAAACCGATTTCAACAGATTGACAATAGCTGATTTAAATTGATTGGCGTTATTAAGCGTACCCTTCCCATATCATTAAAAAATACTTGGCGAGTACAAATCTTTGATATTTAATCAAGATAAGAGATACTTAATAAATGTTTAGTTTCTGAAAAGAACCAATTAGTCGATTAATTACTATTTATGAGTCAATTTTTTTCTCACTTAATTTCGTATTTCATGTTACTTATTAATGAAATGAAAATATCAATAGGTTAAATTTATACCCTTGTACTTCAAAATTCCTGCGTTTTCTTAATATTTAAATATTCTTTTAAAACTTTTCTTTTAAAAAAGTCTTCTTACAAGGACGATGCAAATTTGGAAAAATTCACAATTGGGTTGATTTGTTTATTTTCAAAAAATTTAAAGAGTATTTTTCAAAAACACTTTTCATTTGTATATAATTTCACTCGTCTAAAACTTCTAAATTTTTTTTTTAAATAAAGGGGGAGGGGGAGGTGAATTATAATCACAAGACCATGGTTCTTCAAAAAAAAAAAAACCCGAAATAAAAAGAGGCATCGATTATATTATTCATATTTAAATATTATATTTATTGTTTGCATCATTTTTGTTCAGTTATACTAAAATTAACTATCAGTTTTTACTTCTTATGCCGTTGAATGTAATAGCTACTATTGAATTTGAAGTAACTGAGCTAAGTAAAATCTATTTGCTTTTTTTATGCAATAAATCTTAAATTATTTCGATCATTTATTTAACGTCAATACACATTTTTAAATTACAAACCTAAATTACAGAAGTTCATTATCTGATTTCAAAGCATATTCATTTTAATAAATTAGAGAACTGAAATAAAAGATCGCAACTATAGTCAACAAAAACAGTTAAATAAAATGCAAATTTAAACACTTTAAAAACATATGACAAAAAATGTATCCATTCATAACACCGGATAATCCAACTAGCTTAATCCCCCCTTCTAATGAATTCAATAGAAAAGTATAAAATAGGTATTCACGTTATACATATAAGAAAATTAGTGTAGTAAAAAACATGACTGAAAAATTAACTTTAATTAATTTTATGAAAAATATTTAAAATTGAAATGCGATTATAATCGGAAGACTTGAAATAAAAGTTAAGCGTCAATCAATAAAAGTTACTTACTTTCAAGGCAATTAAAATTCTTGGACGATATACAGCCAACTAATAACGCATAAATAACGGTAATAAAAGTGTTAACACAGCCTTTTTAATTCGAAAAAAATCACTCGTAGGCAAAACTGTTTGTCAATATCAATGAAAAGTTAAGAATAATGTCAGCTAAAGGAAGCTCAAATTTTATACCACAGACGAATTTAAAAATTCTTTTGCACGTTGATAACTGGTTTGTGATCTATTCAGAAATTATCGTTTGCATTTAGAAATATATTTCCATTTCATTCTGAAAATTTGGCATAAATATATAAATTGATATAAAGACCTATTTAATTCTACAAATTTATGTTTGAGTTATGCTCATAGTACAATTCTAATAATAAAATATTGAGATCGCTCAAAATTCTACATCTAACATGTTCCAGTCTTTATTTGGTTCCAATAATTCTAAGATTCCGTTCAGAGATCCGATATATGTACATTGATTAAAATTTCAATATTAACCTTTTTAACTCGGAAAACTAATTCGATGCAAAATTATTCACCTAATATAAAGGCTGGTTTATTGTTGCGAAATATTATAGATACACACATAGATACAATTGTTTCCACTTGAATTTCCCCGAACAAATAATTTACATCTTTTTACCATTTTGTATGCATTTTTAACAATAAAAACTGAAAAATAAATAAAAATGTCAAAATGATGCATCAGCTTGAATGGTGCCCGAAAAGCACATAAGAGTGTAAAGGGTTAAGTTTCGGATGTTTACAGTACTTTCTCTTCCAGCACAGAAGAAAAAACGTTTTTAATGGTTCGATTATAAACTGCAATTGTCGTAAAATATGTCTAATTTTTTCATAGAACCTGAAGAAGCGACTTAATATACACTCAGAGATCGAACGACTTTGAAAAAATTGTAGATTGTGACAATTAATATGAATGACATGAAAAGTTGAAAGACCTATATCAAAGACCTATACCTATATCAATTGGTAGACATAATACAAATTTATGCATTTCATGAAATCATAAGTTTTATTTTAAATGTAATTTAATTTCTAAAATAATTATTGCTATCAAAAATTACATACATACATACATATTATTCATTTAATATTTCAATAAACTTATATATAAATTCAACCTATTCAAATATAATTTTCAAATGCAATAGGACCATGTCAAATATTTAAAAGAACGCAATTCAACTCGCCCTCGAACGAGGTCACTGACTCAGTTTTTAATGAGTAGTGTGAAAGCTTTCGTTATTTTGAAGTAATTCAAATGATATTTTTAAGATGCAAAACATCTGCCGATTTAAATTATTACTGTCTAATATCAATCATAAATACCTTAAAAGACATGATTTTTATTAAACTAAACGAAACTCACGGCGTAAGTACTTTTATTTCAAAGAAATTTTTTTAAGAATTTACCTTTTAGTATTAATCGAAGTTTGCTGATCAAATTTAAATCATTTTAAAAAGTTCAATTCTATAATCGGTGATTTCACCAATATATCTTTAGATGTTTCATGTCAAAATTTTATAATTTTTCAAAACATCAACATTGTTTTGTCTTCAGTTTGAAATCATAAAACAGATCTCCAAACTAAATTAAATCTCCTGTAATTTAAATTCACTCATTTGAACAATAATCCTTTTCGAATCGTTACTCAAAAATATCTTTTATCAATAGAATAATTGTGAGAAAACTGAAACCACCTCCGATGAGTCGTTTTATAAATTACTTGAAAATTTACATATTCACAATCCAATCCAATTGGCTGGAATCAATCTTCTGCATAATAAGCAAATCAACTTCTCTCAAATTATGACCAACATTTGGACAACAACGAGAACCGCGATGGCAAAGTGGATTTAAGATTGGAAAACCTGCGACAAGCCCGTATTTCTTCGAAATGGGTGCATTTCAATCTGCCTTAGTGAGTTGAATCGTGGAAGTGTGGAGTTGTGAGTGCCATTTCAGATGTCATTTTCATACGCTGACTATGATTTAAAATTGCGCTTTCCTTTTCAAAACAAATCACATGCGCTTTCAAAATTAAAACAAATTAATCTAATGAAACGACTCGAATCCGGGATTTCTAGAAGGTAATGGCGTACGTAAACCAGTTTGCCAAGAGAGCGGCATGTCGCAAATTTTCCTGAATTCCTTTCATCAAAAATTCAAACTTTGCATCGTTTTGAAGGTTTAGATTCTTTGACTCCGAAAATTACATTTTTGAAATATGTCATTTGTCTGTTGTTCAAGAGCATATAGAGTGTAATAACTTAAAAATGCAATGAGCTATAATCACGGAATTCGGTACATATTGCAAGTGAATCAGCTGATTTTCAAAGATGGCCAGTACATGTATTTTCTATATATTTCAGGACCCTATTTGCCTTCACCTTTCGGCTAACCAACATAATTTCTTCTTCCTCATCTCTGTCACAAGTCCAAAAGCAGCGGAACAATGTCGAGTTTTGTCGAATCTGATCTGGTAATTTCTCATCTTTCGAGCAAATAAAAAAAGTATGATATTCCACTTCCAAGTATTCCAATCAAATATTCTAAGTAAGGTATTCAAAGTACGATTTCCAATAATGGGTTTATTATTTTAATGATAGCATAAAACATATTTGCATAAACTGTTGCTACTAGTGAAAATTAGAACTCAGAAGTTTGTATTTAATTTAATTATATTAACATTCCATTTGAAAGTAATACTACGACTATTTTAGGCCAGATTCTTGTAATTTTCAGTCCTAATCAGAAGACGAGAGCGATGCCACTATTAGGGCTGTCTTCTCCAAAAATCACACCATTGGGAGAGCATTTGGCCCAAAACATGGTCACATAAAATGACGAATCTTTAGTGGAATCGGGCGGTATGAAGGTGATATCTTACCATTAGGTCACCGTAACCCGTTGTAAGGCCTATTTTTTCTTTATTTTTCTAAACGAATATCTGAATGCTGAAAATCTTGTCTGAAATGCTTATTCTTTAGAAATGTGATTGATTGGATGATGTCGTTTATCTTGTTTCGCATAATTATTCAGAGGATAATAGAAGTAAATATCAAAAAAGATTCAAAATTATTAAAATTTCGATTTTTATTCCTCGGGACAATTTTTTGAAATACTTTCTTCTATTGCTTTTTAAAACATCCTTAAAAACAATAAATAAATTAGATAGAGAGAAGGAAGGAGATCGAACTTCCTAAAATAAGCTGAGAATTCGATGGGAAAATGAAAATGCCGCTGATGTATAAGACACTTTAACGCTTCTTTGCCATTATGGATAAAGAAATCGTCAGTAAGCTGTTTCCTCAGTTTGTATCTGGATTCGAACGGTCATAGGTTGGTCTGGAACTCAGTATTTATGTAGTGACGAACGCCTGATGACGAGCGCCATCTGCTGGCCAACAGGTGTTGATGCTTGTTAGATGGAGTGCAGACGAGACGGGTCTGAACGAATGTCAGGACGTGTGAGACGAGACGGATCTCTGAACGAAAGACGCGACGTAACATGTGAATTAATCCTGCGACGTATTCGACGAAATCTATTTAATGTTCATTTCTTTTGTTAATTTAATTGTCCGTCCTAAATGTAATTAAATGTGTGTGATTCTAAATAGTGGTGATTCCTGAGTCCCACAAATATGGGGGTTCGGCCCGAATTTTAATGAAGACCGGTACATAGACGAAAGAAGAGCTAAACAGGAGTGAAATTTGACGTTCTACAATAAACATCTTGGATACCAACTCCTTGTGGATTGACGCAGTGTGGATCGACGTTGAAGAAATTGTGAGTACCATTTTGATTTATTCTCAAGTATGGCATTTCTTTCACGAGCACGAAAGAGCGACTTACTAACTTTAATAGACGAATTAGAACTAACGGCACCACAGGATGCCAAAGTGCGACAGTTAGTTATAATGATAACAGAGTCGAAAGACTATGACGAAGAGTTCGTAAAAAACTTACTTTTAACTATCACTCAGGAGCGCGAAAGGTTAGATGCTGAAAAAGCCAAAGCCGAAGCTGAAAAAAATGAGCGTGAATATACTTTGAAAAAGTTAGAACTTGAATTAAAAAGTAGAGAAAATACTTTAACTGTATCAGATATGCCTAAGACTGATATATTAAAATTGCTGAAGAATTATGATAACAGCGGAGACATAAGTGTTTACCTTTCGTTATTTGAAAAACAAATAAGTAGGGCTAACATTGCAAAAGAAAACTGGATTTCTTATTTACTCGGGTTATTGCCATTAGATATAGTCAATTTAATTGCTCGTGAACCTGATCCATCAGCTAGTGACTATGCTTACATAAAAAAAAACTGTTGCTTAAAAGATTTAAATTAACTTCCCAACAACTCAGGCAGAAGTTCTTTACTCACAAACGAGATTCTTCTTCTTCATGGCGGGATTTCGGTTTTGAATTGAATAACTTTTTTGAGGAATGGATAAACTGTTTAGAAATAACAGATTTTGAAGATTTAAAGCAGCTAACGGTCGTTGACCAGTTAAAGAGTAAAATACCAAATGAAGTACGCGATCATTTTCTCGACGATCTGCCCAAAATAAAGAAAGGAGAAGATTTGGTTAATAAACTGGACGAATATGAAGCTGCACGAAGTCACCTTAAAAAGGAAACAAACAGAAATTGGCGTGTTTCCGAAAACAGAAATAAATTTGATATCGCGAAAGAAGCCAAAAATTCACCGTTAGCGTTCGTTTCGTGCTCAAAAGAATTATGCTGATGATAATTACTATAACAAGAGTAATAATAAATGTTTTAATTGCAATGAGGCTGGCCATAAATCAATTAATTGCAAGTTAATTAACAAATTAATTGCAAATTAAACAAAGGATTGAAATGTTTCCAATGTGGTAGCTTTGGCCACAAAGCCAGTATCTGCCTGCAAAGAGATTTTAAAGTGTCTCTCTCTAATAAAGTGTATATTCGTAACTCTCCAAAAACTGTAAATAAGCTTAGTAAAAATGTTGAAATAAATGGTGTAAATTGTGATGCATTAATTGATACTGGAAGTGATATTACTATGATTAATTATGATTTTTATTTGAAAATTGGTAAACCTAATTTAACGACTGATAATGTGAAATTCGCTGGTATAAGTGGAGATAGCATTACTCCTCTAGGTTTTTTATTGTGATATATTAATTGATGAATATGTAATATCAACTAATGTGTATGTGTTAGAAATAATGCCGAACGAAATAATCATCGTCATGGACGTATTAAATAATCTAAGCTTTTCATTCCAAGAAAACAAATTACCATTCATGGGAAAAAAGCTCAAATAAATTACACCCGGTTAGTGAGAAACGAGGTCAAGGTCGTATCACTACGTTCCTCGGAGCCGAAAAAGAGACAGACAGGCATCTATTTTTGCTAAAACTTGCAGTAAAATAAATACACATCCTCTCCCATACTTCATTCATTTAGCGGATTCGATAAACTATGATGAAATCGACATGAGTCATGTAAAAAACCCTTGAGACAGGAAATAAATCGTCTTATAAATAAGTATTCGCCAAACAAAACAAAAAGTACGGAGTTACAAATGAAAATAATACTGAGCGATGATATTCCGATTAGTCATAACCCTCGAAGGCTGCCTTTTAAAGAACAAAAATTCGTTGAAACTCAAATTGATAAATGGATACAGGAAGGGATAATAAAACCCAGCTGCTCAAATTACTCTTCACCTGTGGTTCTATGCAAGAAGAAGGATGATAGTTATAGGTTATGCATTGATTTTCGTAAGCTAAATAAAAAGATGATTAAAGATCGGCACCCTTTATCCCTCATAGAAGATTTGTGTGACAAACTTGAGCAATCAAAAATATTTACTACTTTGGACTTGAAAAACGGTTTTTTTCATGTAGACGTAGAGAAAGATAGCACAAAATTTACGTCTTTTGTAACACATCATGACCAGTGGGAATTTCTTAAAGTACCATTTGGACTTTCCAATAGTCCGAGTGTATTTCAGCGTTACATTAATGTGATATTCAGGAATTCGATGCTAGACGGAACTGTACTGATTTATATGGACGACATTATTATACCATCCAAAACCGAGGAAGAAGGGCTAAAAAAATTACAACGTGTTCTACAGGTTGCATCAGAGTACGGTTTGGAGTTTAATTTTAAGAAGTGTCAGTTTTTAAAACCACAAATAGAATTTTTAGGCTATAGAATCAAAAACGGAACTATACAGCCCTCTGTATCTAAAACGGTAGCTGTACAAAAATTTCCACAACCGCAAACTGTTAAATAAGTACAAAGCTTTTTAGGCCTTACTAGCTATTTCCGGAAATTTATACCCCACTATTCAAAAATCGCAAAACCGCTTAGTGATCTACTCAGAAAAGACATTGCATTTAAGTTTGAATCTGAACAAAAGGAAGCTTTTCAAAAACTTAAATATATTTTAACTCAGGAGCCATTTTTGCATCTCTATCAACAGGGATCAGTTTTAGAACTCCATACAGATGCTAGCAGTTAGAGATTCGGAGCAGTGCTTCTGCAACAAGGAATCGACAATAAGTTTTATCCTATTCATTATTTTAGTCGAAAAACATCTCCACAACAAGAAAAATATAGCAGCTTTGAATTAGAAGTTTTGGCTGTAATCGAAGCGTTGAAAAAATTTAGACATTACTTACTGGGTTCTAAGTTTAAAATTGTGACTGATTGTTCCGCTTTTCAACAAACTATGAGTAAAAGAGATCTTACACCAAAAGTTGCAAGATGGGCTTTACAGTTAGAGGAATTTGATTACCAAATTGTTCACAGATCGGGAAAACAAATGGCGCACGTAGATTCTCTTAGTCGAAACGCAGTACTTGTTGTTACTCGTTCATACAGTGAAGTGACCACTAAAATAGCCAATGCTCAAAATCAGGACGAATTCCTTACGAAATTAAAAGCTTTGATAGATAAGCAAGAAGACGGTGAACACATTGTGAGAAATGGAGTTTTATACAAATACGATAATGGTAGAGAATTGCTCATAGTCCCGGAAGCATTACAAAGAGAAATTATTCGAGAAATTCACAATAAAGGACATTACGCTGTGGCTAGGACGGAAGAAATTTTAAAGGAAGAATTTTACATACCAAAGTTGAGATCAAAAATAGAAAGTGTGGTTGCCAATTGCGTGGAGTGTATTCTGTGTAATAAGAAACGTGGGAAAGGTGAAGGTTTCCTTAACCCTATCCCAAAAGAAAATTTGCCTTTAAGTGCATATCACATCGATTTCATTGGCCCTATGCCTTCTACAAATAAGAACTATTAGCATATTTTTTCAATAGTCGACACTTTTACAAAATTTGTCTGGTTGTATCCGGTTAAATCAACATCTACTCAAGATGCAATAACTAAACTTAAGCTTCAGCAATCTACTTTTGGAAATCCGACGAGAATAATAACAGACAGAGGTTCAGCTTTTACCTCAAAAGAATTTGAAACATACTGTCAGGATGAAAATATTGAACATTTCAAAATTAGCACTGGAATTCCTCGCTGAAATGGGCAAATTGAAATAATGCATAAAATTTTAATACCCATTCTATCAAAACTCTCGATAACAGACCCAAATGGTATAAACATGTTGCATCAGTGCAGAAAATAATCAATAACACCGTACAAAGTTTACCCCGTTTGAGCTTTTAACTGGAGTAAAATGAAAAGATACAACTGATTTACATTTAAAGGAAATATTGGAAGAAGAATACACAAAAGCAATGATGGAAGATCGAAATAATATGAGAGAAGAAGCAAGGGAAAACATTTTGAAGATGCAAGAAGAGAATCGCAAAAGTTTCAACAAACGAAGAAAAGTGGCGTGCATCTACAAACTTGGTGAATTAGTGGCCATACAACGGACGCAGTTTGGAACTGGACTCAAACTAAGACCAAAGTTTCATGGACCGTATCGGATTGTTAAGGTTAAACCTAAGGTTCGCTATGACGTGGAAAAAGTTGGATGTCATGATGGACCAAATGCAACTTCCACAGCAGCTGATTTCGTGAAAGCATGGTCTTCAAACTAAAAAAAAAAAAAAAAATGTTTATTGGTTTATTCAGATACTGTTCTCTTTTTCTTTTTTTTATTTTTATTCTTTCAGATTTTTCTACTTTGATTTAACTTTCGAGGACGAAAGAGATGTCAGATTCACTGAATGTAGTGACGAAAGCCTGATGACGAGCGCCATCTGCTGGCCAACAGGTGTTGATGCTTGTTAGATGGAGTGCAGACGAGACGGGTCTGAACGAAAGTCAGGACGTGTGAGACGAGACGGGTCTCTGAACGAAAGACGCGACGTAACATGTGAATTAATCCTGCGACGTATTCGACGAAATCTATTTAATGTTCATTTCTTTTGTTAATGTAATTGTCCGTCCTAAATGTAATTAAATGTGCGTGATTCTAAATAGTAGTGATTCCTGAGTCCTACGTGTATGCCAGACGATCTTTATTGGAACTTCTTTCAAGGCGCTTTTCGTGTTATGGATGGTATTGCACTTTTTAAAATTCGCAACTCTACAACGATGGCCCTATTTCATTTGAGATCTTTTTGAACGCGGACATTTACGATTATTTATGTTTTTTCCCCCTTAGAATATATATATATATATATATATATATATATATATATATATAAATATTTATCTATATATATTTGATATTTGGATCCATTTCCTTAGGTGTTATTTTTCATTCAATTCCTACTATTAGTTCACATTCTCCCTATATATATCTATTTTTATATATCTTGTTCAAATTTTCAATCGTTAATAAAATATTTTTTATTCACGATTGAAAATATTATATTAAATAGAAACACGAAATAAAATATTTTTTATTCAACCATTCAAGTTCAAATACATTTTTTTAAAACTTGTTGTGGATGACACTTGATGTTAATACAGTTTTTTCAAATATTAATTTATTAATTAAATTAAATTAAATAATTTTAGTTTTATATAGGAGAAAAAAAATAGACCAATAGATGGAAACCCGATAGTGTCATATTGACTAATAAATCATTTTTGTTGTTAACATTATTTTAAAACTAATAATAATAAAAAAACGTCCATCAGTGAAGGACATATCAGTGGATATGATCTTTTTATGGACTTCTGATATAGCTTATTCAGTTCAAAAAAATTCTCTTACATAAGATATTTAGCAGGATATAAATTTAGGAATAAATACTGTCAGCGGCGAAGCGTGTAGATCGTTGGGAAAAAAATTTATAAAATAAATTGAACGCCTATCGGTCTGTACTTTTTCATGCATATCAACACTATAACTCAAAAACTCAAGGATTTAAATAACTAAAATTTGCTTCTCAATTAAAAGTTTGATAGCGCATATGTTTTTATCAAATTTTAAAATAAATATGTCAAAACTATCTGTCAAATGCACAAAACAAATGTCTATCAGAATCTAAGCGAGACAATTAAGGCAGTAAATAAATGAAAATAACAAAATGACATTAATAATTCTTAACAAATACAAATAGTTGCACTAGCACTGAAAAAGAAAATACAAATAAAATAAATAACAATTAACATTGCAGTTTTCAGAGCTAAGATTCACCACAAGTATTAAAGAGAATCTTGCAGATTTCAAGCTACGCATTTAGAAATTAATCATGTAAGGAGAAATTAGACTTCCATTGGCAAAAGTGCAATTTTAGAAATGGATCGTTTATAGATACCAGAAAGAGTTTTAACATTTACCACTTTACTACATTGTCTTTACCATAGAATGCATTTACAATTCTACCTAAAATCCATTTACAACATGGAAGATTTTCTTCTTTGAGCAAAACCATGTCACCAATTTTTAAATTTTGGTTCTTAATTATCCATTTTTGTCTTTGCTGCAAAGTACTTAAATAATTATTTTGCCATCTTTTCCATATGACTTGTACCCTTTTTGATGTTCTTTGCCATAAATTCCATCTATTATTTTCCGTGTTTATTAAATTAGGTTCAACAATGGATGTGATTGGCCGACCAATGAGAGAATGTCCAGGTGTCAGAATTTCCAGATCGTCTATGTTACTAGACAAAGGAGTAATAGAACGGGAATTCAAAATTCCTTCGCTCTGATGCAGAATAGTAAAAATTTCCTCTTATGTTAACTTTGAAATTCCAACAACACGTTTGAGATGGTATTTGAAGGATTTGACACCTGCTTCCCATAAGCCACCAAAGTTAAGTGCTCTGGGAGGAAGAAATGTCCATTGAATGCCCTCTTCAGATAAAAAAAATAAATTAGATAAATATTCACGTTTAGTTACCATAAGAGCTAATCTCTTTAATTCAGAATTACCACTTACAAAATTCTTACCATTATCGCTAAAAATAAATTCGATTTACCTCGTCTTGAAAAGAACCTTTAGAGGCATGCAATGAATGATTCAGAAGTTAGACCAGAAACAATATCTAAGTGAATACCTTTATTAACCATACAGATAAATATACAAACATAAATTTTATGATATAAACCTTTCCTTTGACCTTTATACTTTATGAAAAACGGTCCACAGAAGACGATACCTGTACAGTTAAAGGGATAATTTATATTCACACGTTCTTTTGGCAAATTGCCCATAGTTGGTTCATCAGTCAAAGGTTTTGCTTTGAAACAGGTAATACAACTGTGGACAATTTTTCTACAAACATTTCTTCCATTTAAGGGCCAGAATTCTCTACGAACACAATATAATAAATTTTGAGGCCCAATATGCAAATTTTTCAAATAAAAATACATAACAATAATTTTTGTTAAATTACTTTTGTCAGGTAAGATAATTGGATGTCTCTGGTGAAAATTTACACTGCTGTGTTGAATACGACCTTCTACTCTCAAAATTCCATCTTCATCAAGAAAAGGATTTAGGTTTTTAATCTTACTTGTGGGTTGTTTTCCACGAAGAAGTAACTTTATATGACCCTAAAATGCAATTTCTTGCACAGATTTAAACAAGAATGATTTACACCTTTGTAATTCCACTGTAGAAAAAGGTCCATGCAATCCATTCTTAGGATTTATTAAATTGTTACAAAACCTAAAAAGAAACCTTACAATACGAATTAATTTAGAATATTTGTTAGTGATACATAAAAGTAAATCTAAAAATGTAGCATCCACATTTAAAATTAGAGTCTTATTAGTCTCTCCTTTCAGTTCATGAAAATATTCCTCATAAGTAGGAATGTTACTTTCATCACTAAATTCAACAGTAACTTGTTGAAGAAACCGTGAACCATCCCACCACAAATGATTGTTCATAAGTTGATGAGGAGTCATACTACGTGAAATAATATCAGCAGAATTTTCACAAGTTTTGACATGATGCCAGAAAAATTCTTTCGTCAGCTCTTGGATGCGCGAAGTTCTATTTGAAACAAACACCTTAAGCAGATGCGATGAAGTATTAATCCAGGCAAGCACTATAGTCGAATCTGAGTAGAGGCAAATTTTATATATTTTCAGAAGCTTATTTTTATATAGGACACAGTTTTAGAAGCGAGCTTAGCAAGAAGTTCAGCAGCTCATAGCTCAAGACGGGGTATCGTCATCACCTTAATTGGAGCAGCTTTAGATTTGCTGCATAGTAGAGAAAATTTCACATGATTCAGTATGGTAACACAAGGAAGGTAGGTGATTGCACCATAAGCATCTTCCGATGCGTCAGTAAAACCATGTAATTCGACTTCCTTGATGGAGTCAGTTAGAATGTTACGAGGAATTTGCAACTTTGTAATATCCCCTAAACAATATCTGAATATGTCGCATTCACGCTTTTCCTGATGTGGTAACTCTGGATCCCATTCAATTTTGTGTAGCCACAATCTCTGGAGGAAGATCTTTGCCTTTTATATCACTGGTCAAAGAAGACCAAGTGGGTCAAAAAGTTTAGCTATATCAGCCAAAACAGCTCGCTTTGTAGAAATGCTAGTTGATAGAGTGACATTGACCTCGATCTTCAGATGGAACAGATTCTAAAATCATTTCATTGTTTGCACACCATTTGTTCAAATCCATGCCACCAGCTCTTAGAAGAGAAATCAATTCTTGCTGTAATTTTATTGCAGTAGAACATCATCAACATAAAAATCTTTTAAGGTTACAGCAGATGCTAAAGGAAATTTGTGTTGCTCATCTATTGCTAATTGGTTTAGTACTCTCGTAAGTAAGTAGGGAACAGATTTGGTGCCGTATGTAACTGTAAGAAGCTTATAAAATGAATATTCCTCAGAACTCCTAGTTTTCCAAAGAATGCATTGAAAATTACACTGCTCAGAATTAACCCAAATCTGCCTGCAAGAAATTAAAAAAGAACGAGTGTTGCGTGCCCTGAAAACAATTTAGTAGGGGGGTTCGTGAATAGCTTTTTTTTTTCACATCAGTTGAATCAATTGCTTAGTGTCAAATGTTATTCCATTCTATTTATAGTAACGTGTTGGAATCGCGTTGGTTATTTCAAACATCTCACAGTAAGATAATGAAATCAAATATATATATATATATATTTATCATATAACAATTTGATATAATGATATATTAAATATATTACATACCGTACAAAATAACCATAAGCAGGATAGCGGAATATTTCCTCCTTGGCTTATACGAATCTTCCACCTTAAAATACAATTCCACAATATCGACAATAATTATAGCACTGTAATAAAAGGAAAGGAAATTGGAGAATTATACTCATGTCAAAGATCAAGCTGGAGGGATATATTGCTATTATAACAGAAAGAAATATGATTAGAAACTACATATTTATTTATAAGATTATCCGGAATGAACTATTCAAATTTCTAAATCCAAAATCGATTAATGAATATCATAATCAAATTGTATCAAAACTCGTCTTTGAATGGATTATTTTCGTTAACATGTTCAATGTTATATCAGTCACCGGTGACTGACACTGAACCTTCTGTTTGGGTCTTATCAATCACCGGTGA
>JAPMOR010089814.1:67150-81883 GCA_026543865.1 Argiope aurantia
ATTTGGAATTACATCAAGAGAAATGAGTACCTTTTAGTGCATCTTCAAATTCATTGGAACATAGTTCTTCAAAATATCCGAATTCACACCAAGACAAACAAATGCTTCCCAGTATATCTTCAAACTCTCTGAAACATAATTCTTCAAATTAATCAGATTCACATCACGACAAGCAATTGTTTTCCAGTGTACCTTCAAATTCATTGGTGCATAGTTCAACAGAATATACGTATTCTTGCCAAGATAGTCAAGTACTTCCCAGTGTGTATTCAAACTCACTGAAATATATTTCTTCAACATATTCAGATTCACATCACGACAAGCAAGTGTTTTCCAGTGTGCCTTCAAATACATTGACGCATATTGCTTCAAAAGATTCGCACCAAGGCAAGCAGGTGCTTTTTAGTGTATCATCAAATTTATTGGTGCACAGTTCTAAAAAATATTCGTATTCATGCCAAGACAACCACCAAGTGCTTTCCAGTGTGTATTCAAATTCACTGGGATATAATTCTTCAAAATATTTGTATTCCCACCAAGACAAACAAGTGTTTTCTTGTGCATCTGCAAATTCAACAGAATACAATTCTGTAAAATATTTAGATTCCTATCAAAAGGCATATTCGAGCGTTAGTTGTTCAATAGATATTGAAAATCCATATTATGAGAATGATTGCACACCCCAGACTTGGAGGATGACGATTTTATTCTTGGTATTAATGTCGACCCCTACATTCCAGAATACCGAACTCCTCCAGAAATGGAGGAGTATCAATATGATGTTAACTCTTATTATGAAGAAAATGGATCACCTTTACTAAATGACTGCAGGTTTGATTCTAATTATATGGCTCGTAATGAAGAAAATGACTCACTACTGGATGACGATTGGGGGATTAATCCTAATTATGATGCTGACCCTAATTAAGAAGAAAATGACTCACTTCCAGAATATGACAATGAGGTCAATTTTAAATATGATGCTAATCCAAATTATGAAAAAAAAATAGCTCAAGTCCAGGAGATGATTGGGGTTTTAATTCAAATCAGGCTGATGATTCTAATTATGATAAAAATGATCTATCTCCAGGTGATGACTGGAAGTTTATTTCTAACTATGATGCTCATAATGAAGAAAATGATTCAATACCTGAAAACGGCTGTATATTTCATTTCAAATATAACGCTAGTCCTAATTACGAAGAAAGCGATTCACCTCCAGGAATTGATTGGAGATTTGATTCCAATCATGATGCCGATCCTAATGACAGAAAAAATGACTCACCTCCAGGAATTGATTGGAGACTTGATTCGAACGATGATGATAACCCTAATTTTGAAGAAAGGGACTCATATCTGAGACAAGATAGGGGCTCTAATTCTGACTATGATACTTATAATGAAGAAAATGGTTCAATTCCTGATGATGATGAGTGGTTTAATTCTAAATATGATGTTGATCCTTATAATAAAGAATATGATTCACCCCCCAGAAGATGACTTTGAATGTATTTCTAACTACGACGTCAACTCTCATAACAAAGAAAATAACCTTCTGGATGTTAAAAATGAACATGCTTTTCTGCTTCAGTTTTATGAGACACTTGTTGATGAATTGATGGGGAAATTTTCTATCGGACACTTAGATATACGTTCTTCACCACAATATATGATAAGCAATCACCGTAGAATAGTTAAAGGTCAGCTACCATCAGAAACCGATTATTGTAACATAAGCTATTGTCTCGGTTATTTACATCGATATGCTGCTTGCCATTCGGTCTTGATATCAGACTCTATGTCTGCCATTCTCAATTCTTCATCATCTAATGTCTTAAATACAAAATTAAGCAGGGAGCAACTGAACGTAATGTTTCTGGGAAGTGGCCCAGGCAATGATTTTGAAGGATTCTTAACTGCATTGCACGGTTATCGCGACTACCTGCTGAATTTGGACGTGACTGTTGTAGATAAAATGAGTGGCTGGGAAGATGTATTCAACGAAACTGTTCAGAAATTGAAGAAAACCGGATGCGGTAAATATCATATTTTTGATGATGTGGCCATAAAAACATCTTTCATTTCAGCTGATCTGAAAAATGGTGATGAGTGGAACACTGACATGCAAAGTAAATTGCAGAGAGCTGACATTGTATTCTTAGTCAACATTCTTTCCCATGTTTCAAACGATGCAAAGCTTGATGTGTTAGAGGTTTGTATTTTAATCTAAGTTTTGTAATTTTTAAGCATTCAGTAGTACAATATGTTTTTTATACTACTGATACTATTTTATTTAATTCTTAGAATAGCTCGAAAGTTTTTTTTAATTAACTGAAATTCTATCACTCTTTACCTTACATTATCTATCTATTTACAACTCATTCTATGTACGTTAGTATCAGTGTGATTAATTGATTATTAAAAAACCCAATTATTCGGTTAGTATTAAAATTATTGCACTTTCAAATCGATTATTATTAATAATAATCGCAATTAGTATTATTAATAACCGATTAATCACATTAATCGATAGTAAATACACAACAAATGATATCAATATTGACCTCAATTTTAATTGAATGAAATTCAACATTTTGTTTTGATAATACATCATTCAAATATAGACTAATTAGTAATAAAAACCAATTTGAAAGGAAAAAAATAGAACCAAAATTAAACCAAATAAATTACATTCTAAACAATTTATAAGATAAATCAGGTTTTTATTTTTACAGAATATTTGCAAGTTTGAAATTTCATTATTGATTTGTTCTTTACCTTCTAATGGACCGGTCTTACACTTTTTGTTTCCATATATTCAATATTTTTTAAAGATTTTTATAACATAACAATTGTGCCAGTAACTTTTTTTCCGTGAATGCTCCTGACACAAAGCTATCCACAGTGCCCTTTGGTATAGCGCGCGACGGGCCATGCGCTATGCTAAATTCATTATTGGCTTCCTGCATAATTTATTTATTTAATATAATGAAGATATATCTCCCTAACCCCAAAAACACGGAATTCTCGAAAAAGTAAATCCAGAAGAATAATCCCAAAAATTTTAAAAATTTTTTTCAACATTTTTAAAATTAAAAAAAAAATCTGCAGTTAGTGGAAAAGCGCAAATGCTGTTTAATTCTAGCCAAAGGCAAGAACAAGTAATCAAAAATATAAGCAATATGAAATTAAAACTTATTTCTGAAACAATTTGAATTATTTCGGAAACAAAACTAAAAATATTTCGGAAACGAAACTAAAAAATTGTATTTTTTAGTTTCGTCTCCGAAATAATTTAGATTGTTTCAGAATTAAGTTTTAATTTCATATTGCTTATATTTTTGATTACTCATTCAAATACAGCATATTGTTCAGTTTTGATTCTAAAAAATCGATGAAGAAACATATATTTTTATTACTTAAACATCTCAACTTTCACTGACAAAATGTCACAAAAATATCAATATTTTTTATTTCTTTAGAAAGTTGTAATGATGAAGCAAATACTTCTAATACAACTTCTCATTCATAAAGTAAGGTATAGGTTATCTGGCAGTTCGCCGTGATCACAATCTTGTAAAAAAAAATTGTCAGAAATAATAAAAAAACATTTGAGCAAACGCACACTCAAAAAAGTCAGACGATCTTCTTTTTGTAAAATAATAAACTAACAAAAGTACAGAACTGTCTACTGGTGCGATTGCATATGTAGATTTACTACTACAAATAAAAATTGTTCAAAAGCATTTTCGTTCTGGTTATATCCTTTTTCTGCTATTGCCAGATAATGCAGTGAATTCATTTATATGCATTTTACATGCCAAACAAAAAAAATCGCGTCTTTTGATAACATGGCATGAATCAGACTACAATTTTTACAATCAAAATTTAAAATATAATTTGTCTAATTTTCAGAATTTTGGAAAGAGAACGGAATTAAATTTCTTTTTTTTCCATATTTATGAGCACGAATCATACTGCAGCGGCCAAACAGGCGATAAGTTACTGTTTGTTTCGCCATCTGGCGAAAAGCATCAATCATACCTATGGAGATGAACTTTGCTCTCCAACGAAAACCAGTGACTCACTTCCTGGCTTCGCCGGCTTGCTCCGAACTTCTGCCTCGTGCTGGTCGATGGATGTACGGCCAATGTATCATGAGATATATTTGTTAATTTAATTTGTAATTAAAATTTATAATTGTTATCTACATGGCTGGCAGTTTTCATTAATTAGAAATGTTTTAATACTTTAATTTAAAGTAAATTTGGTAATGCGTGTTAAGCCACGCACCAAAATACGAATGCAACGAATTTGATTTAATTTAAGAACGAAATTTGATTTAATTTAAGAACGAAATTTGATTTAATTTAAGAAGTGTGTTAAAGAATATTTTATAATACTTCATTTTTTTTTAATTCTATGGATTTGTATAATTTCCGAATAACTTGTTAGAATATCGGTATTTAATTTAATTTTTTCACTTAATTTTTACCTCAAGATAGCATTTGTATTTCCTTTCTGAAACCAGTCACATTTAGTAGCATTATAAATTCTCGCATAATACAACTGAAATATCAATTTATGCAAATTGTAGCCTTTATAAGTCACCTTGTACAGTTATTTTTCCTTAGTAAATATTTATCATAAAACGAAAGAGTTTATAATCCACATTCTACTCTTTGGCACATTAACCTCTTGTTTGAAATTTAGCATTACTTCGCTACTTTATTTTATTCAAATGGCGCATCTTCAAATATAGTAAGTCTCAATAAACTGAAATGCCTTTATCGACGTATTTACATAAATTCTTGTTTTTTTTTTTTCATTAGTTATGCAAATCTGAAGCAAAAAATGAAACGAACGCATATACAATAAAAATTAGTTTGAAAATAAGTTTTTTTGAATTAAATTTTTATAGTTAAAAAATTAAAATAACTTGTTGATTGCTTTCATAAGACGCATTTAGACTCGCATACTAAAAGAAACTAATTATCATGAACTATATGTTGGTTTTGATGCAATTAATAAAATTAAAATGCAAAATGGTTTTTGACCGGGTCAAATCTGAATACCAATGTTGCGAAAGCATAAATCTGTATAAAGAAAGGATGAAAATGAAGCCTTTTTTTTCCCAACACTGACAGTTTACTACTGAAGCCAACATAAAGTTTTGCAGTTGGTAAAAAGTACCATAGAATCAAAAAAGAACTCATGCATTTTGAACTCCCAGGCAGTGGACAAATGAAATCCATCTTTTAATTATTGGTCAAATTTACTTTCACATTTTACTAAAATTTTAATTTAATAAGCATGCTAATGATTTCTTTTCGTTTAATCTTTCATTTCAATTACTCTGTAAAATATTTTTATGCATTGATTGTGCATATGTTACCTTTTAATTTATATATCATATCACAAAGATAACTGAACTATTAAAATTCTAGAAAAATTAACCTTGATTATTAGTTAATATTAATAATCAATCAATTATTATTAGTTAGCCAATTATTATGATATACTGTTAGGAAATAATAAACTTCAAACGAATATAATAGGACATTTGATTTTTAAAGAGTTTGTCAAGGGTAATATAATATAGCCAAATAGTTAAAGGAATATTTGATGTTTTTGTATGCTATAAATAAATAATTAGATATAGTTTTAATTTATTAAACGATAACTTTACTGATTAAATGAAAGCATACATTATAGAAATGTAATTTGGTAGAGACACTAATATTTTATAATTCATAAAATTCATATTTTTAACAAATGTATTATTTATTTAGCTACTACGTTAATATTATTTTTAAATGAACTGTCTGTGCTCTTCCCCATCCTAGCGATTCTAGGCACTGCCTAATCAGATTATTCGAATATCCATCACTGCATAGATAAGACAATGAATGGAGTGATGGTTTGTAAATATTCAATGTATATATTCCAGAACACAACTGGTAGGTGAAAAACTTTTTTCGTGGCATTAAGTATAATTTTTGATGGCACGGTACAAAATAAACAATATAAATGTTACTCACTGTTGTAAAGAAACAATGCCATTCCTTGTCTGAAAACTTTTATAAGCGTATATCTTATCTAGCATATCTTAAAACGAACAACTGTAGGCAGTTAAAAGGTTTACATTGTGATCTATGCTACCGATAAATTCAGATTTTGTGGCAAAAAAGAAATCCGGTTTCATTTTCACTCTTTCTATGCACACTGAATCATTGAACTTTTTTTTATTTTTTATTTTCTCCAAATTTCAGAATTACCCTGTGTACATATGTGTGTAAATATATTTTAACAGAACGTGACCGAAAAGATGGAGCACTTGGAGTTTTTAACTTCTATTTATTTCATCCCGGGAGGCATAATCTGTACAAGAAACAAACGATCATAAAAGATGCGTCAGTCTACATCGCGACACAAGAGGGGAAAAAATGAAAATTTATTCCTTCAGTGATTTTACTATGAGATTTTGATAAAGATTTCTTTTACAAGTGTTAACATAGGCGAGGGAATCGAAAGTATCTTTAAAAGAACGTTATAAGCATTAAGTATTTTTATCCTTACACTCGGAGCCTGAGAAATTGCTGAAGTCATCAGTTTTCTAGAGCGCATGTTAAGAATAATTAAAGAAAAAGTGGGAATTAGATTAGAAAATAAGAGAACATTTCAGAATGGAGTTATTATGGAATAGATTAATATAAAATTTTTGAAATTAATTAAGATTTTAAAATAATATTATATATATATATATATATATATACTAGCCGCCTTTGGCAACCAGCCTGTTCGCCAATCTTAATGCAAGTTAAAATTTTAATAATTAAATATTTTATAAAACTCCCATTTTAATTGCTTCTTCATTAAAATATTTTAAAACTTCACATTTTAATAGTCATATAATTCATTCATAATATTATAAAGGCCTTCATCCATAACGTAAGATGTATCTCTCTAATTTTCTATTAGCTCCCGTAGAAATTATGCTTTAAATTAAAGTGAAAATGATTAAACTGCAATAAATATAATAATAATTTATTTTTACTGAAACGAAGCATTTTTTTTAAATATGAGCACTGAAAACAGAGTCGCTGAGTATTTAAACCTTATGGGCACTAAAGAATATCTTTCTTAATTTATATAATATCTCAAGAAGTTTCCAACAAAATTTTCTCAGATTCATCATGAGCAGATCGATTCATTAACAATGTTTAGTTTTAAATGCATCAAACACTAAAAAAATAAATAGAATCATTTGAAATAATCTGTCGAAAACATATTAAGCCATCAAAATCAAGTCCGTATCTGTTGTCAACAATCAGAACACAATGCGCATGCGTGAATTTTCAACGCCAATTATGGTAATGCAAATGCGTGAATTTTCTACGCCAGTTGGGGTAACGCTATGCAGATTAGAAATTTTTAATTTCCTTTATTCTGTTTTGTTTTAATTCAAAAGTACTTCAGAATGAATCTGAAAGATCGATTAATTAACAATGTTTAACTTTAAATGCATCAAACCTTAAGAAAATAAACAGAAACCTTTAAAATAATCTGCTGAAAATTTCTTAAGCCTATCTTCTTTAGCGTGGGAAAAAAACTGAAGCCTTACTCATTTGGCGGTGGAAAAATAAAGATTTTTTTGGCAGGAAAGTTAGTTTTTAATTAATAATTAAACTTCTAATTAAAAATTTAAAAAAAGGGACCCCAGGAGCACATTCCCGACCTCCAAGGTATGAATGTGCCAAATTTGGTAGCTGTAGGTCGAACGGTCTGGCCTGTAGAGAGCCAACACACACACGCACACATTGAGTTTTATGTAAGTATATATTGCTTGTTTATTATTTGGTATATTTACTCTGTCTAAGTGATTACATATTTTTCAGAGCATTATTCTCTATATGAAGCCTGGAGCTCTTCTGATTTTTGCTGATTTTCCGTATCCAAGTAGAGAGTTTGAATCTGTGGCAGGACATTTGAGACTTGTATATAAATCAAGAAAGAAAAGCTACGCCATGAAGGCCAAAAAATTTAAATTCGGATATCATAATATAACAAGATGTACTGCTCAAGTGAGAATATTCGAAAAATGGTAGATACGCTATCGCTGTAGGTATCATTCATTACTCTTAAAATACAATCTTTTTAATTTTGCATACTAATATATGTGGAAATTTTTTATGAACTACTAGCTTCCTTTGAAAATTAGCCAGCTGAATCACCTGAAATTTCCATTAAATTTAAGATCCCTTACGCATAATTTAATATTAATAATTCCCTCAACAATGAATTTTCTGTATAAAATTATGACATACTAAAATAATTCTATTTCAATAACTTTATAATAAATTGAAATACAGTAGCACACAATAAATAGAATTTTATTGATTACTATTGAGTTAATAATATTTATCATATACATTTTCATTTTTAACGGAGTCGAGTCCCATGACATCAAAGAACATTTTTAATGATTATCCCGGTGAGCTATTTTCTTGGCACTCAGTCTTTCGCTATGCTGAAGTTTCATATAATTATATAGGAAAATATTGCATATTAATTAATATGGTAATTTCAAAAGAAGAATTTTTGATTTTTAAAATGGCGTAGAAGTCATTTTTGTGTAATAATATTTGCCGAAATTATCGAGGAAAAGTCCTAAAATCCCAATTATTTTTAGTTAACTGAAATTCTAAGTAAAATTTCATTAAAAACCGCTTCATATCTACAATTTTGCACTTTCCAAAGTATGTTTTACTCAAATTTGGCAGGTATATGTCAAACGGTAAGGCCGCGACAGCACCGACACATTCTGTTTTATTATTAGTATAAGCATATGTGCATCATGTATAATAATAATTATTAAATATTTATGAATTCAAAAATTATTATTATTATTTTAATTATTATATGTGAAAAGTTTGTTTTTTATTCAAAACGCATACTCACAATAAAAATTGATTTTTTGATAGGATTTTTTTATGAAAATTTAAATTTAATTTAATGTGGTACTAATAAAATCTTAGTTTATTGCGTGCAACTATATACTTGGATTGAATGTCAATTATTTTCAATTGAAAATATGAGAACAAAAGTAGTGTTAAATATGGATCAATCACTTGATATAATATCCATTGCACATAATTGATCTGAATTAACTTTTGCACAAAGAAATCACTTCATATGGCATCACAATCGCCTGATTAACATAACAGGACATGTCATCTTTCAAGTAACTGGACATGGTGTTGTGTTGCACATTAAGCAAGACATGTCGTCGAACAGTTGTGATATTTTCCGAAATCTTTTAAATAAAAAATAGCTTAATTCTTCAGCATTTAGATCTTTTCTTGCAAAAAAAACCCCTGTGTCATGCGAAAATAATTTTCACATTTCTGTTAAACAAACTTAATTTATAAAAAAGTGTAAACAATGGAAAGAGAAGAAAAAAATTTTTGGACTATATTTTGTGTTTAGCTTATTATTTGGACAAAAAGAATTTTTAATAATTAATAATGCTCATGTTTATCATTTGATTTATAAAATTAAACGAAGTCTAATGTATAATTTAAGCGAAAAAATAATAAAATAAAATAAAATTCTAAAAAATCTAATACAATTCAAATTGTGCTCTCATAATATTGAAAAACACGAATAATATTTAAGTAAACATAGGAAAATAAAAAAATGACAAATTAGAAAAACTAATTAAAAAAAACTTAACGGAAATTCTAATGCAAGAATTCTATCCATATTAGAAAAGAAAATCTAAAGTATATATATAATAGCAGTTGCGTGGCCGAATAGAAGAAACTGAAGTCCGTTTACATCGCGATACAAAGGGAAAAAAGAGCACAATTTTTCCCTTTGAGATTTTGTTAGAGATTTGTTTGATATGCATCGACTTAGGAAAGGGAATCTTAGGTATTTTTAGAAAAAGGGATTTCTATTCCTTCCCTTGGAGAAAATGTAGAAGTATAAAACGAATGTATAATTAATTGAAATTAAAGAAATGGAATTTGATCGGGAAATAAGAGAACATTTCAGAATGAAATGAGCCAAATTAAGATAAAAATTTGGTTTATTAATTAGGTTTTAAATCAATATTTTATATATATATATAATTGTTCGTGATTAAAAGCAGTTGCACTGAAATGACATGCCAGGATGGTGCATCACATTACAAAATTCAAATCTTTTTTTTTAAATTACAGTAATAACTAAGTGTAGATTGTACACATGAAAGTATCTCCGGTATTCTTTCTGTTCTTATGAATGGAAAAATAGTAAAATTCGAAAATAAAATGTGGCATCTAATTAGGAGTTTAAATAAATTCTCAGTTCAAAGGGTTAGTGATAAAAGACAACAAATTTCAAAATAAAATTGGAAATTTCAACCAAAATTTTTTTGAAACCATAAAAATATTACCTGTTCATGTATTTGTAAATTAGATGATGTATCATACGTGATGTAAAAAGCATTTAAATAATAAAATAATTTTAATAATTTTTTAAAATATTTTTAAGTACATTTTACTACAATACTTTTTATTCGTTTAGTTTCTATATTTATACGCAAGAGCATTAAGATGATTGAAATATTTTTTTTGTATACATGGTATAAATTATAGTTTAAAATAAATTTTTAAAAATAACAAATATAAACGAATCAGTTTTGAAGTACTATCATGCTACAATGTTTTAAATTATAGGTTCAAATCGTCTTTAAATTTGTTCAATGATTTTTCAATATAGTTTTCAATTATGTTTTCATAAATGTTGTTACAATTCTTTTTTCGTTCGTTTGTAAAAAAGGAAAGAATAAATAGAGAACCAATATTTGAACCATTTTTAAATATATCATTATTATATTATCATATAAATTTTCTTATCAATGATTTGAACGAAATTTACTCGTCTAAACATGTCAGTCGAGTGTTCTTTGTTTTGTTCTTATCTTCGAATTCTAACGTTAACTGTCGCGATTTCAACAAATATTAATATTATTAGCACGAAGCCTAACTAAAAATATATATATTTAAGCTAAATTAATTTTAAGAAGTTTAAAATATTTATGAAACAACTCAACTTAGCATTGAAATAATTTTTGTAACGGAAAAGATTTTATAGTTTATGTATCTGGCAATAGTTTAATGGAAAATAAAGAAGTTTGAAATGTCAAGAATTTGTGGTTGTGGATTATTTTAACTAATCTGTTTCATTTTAAATGAACAAAACATTAACTATATTCGTTTGAAAAGTTCGCTGATCATTCGTATAGAAAATTCTAGAACTAGTTTCAGGATTAATTCAGAATTGTAGAATCTACATTTTTTGATAGAAAATAACAGGAAATATAGATTTGCAATAGTAATAAAAGTGATGATTAATTCAGATATAAAAGCTAGAACAATTACGAATACAAATTGATTTGACATAAATACCACCTTTAAAGCAGTTTGAATTCTAAAAGTAATTTTATCACAATATAGCATAGAAAATGAAAAGAACCAATATTGTTTCTTAAAATAATTATAATGCTTGATAAATGATATTAATTTTTAAAATTACTTTTGAGGTTTCTTTATAAATAATCAATCATAATTTTAATAATTAGAATTTCTATATAACACTGATATATAAATAGATATATATAAAGTGTTTAAATGGAAATAGCATTTCTTTACAATACCAAGTGTTAAACTTTTTGAATATTGAAAATTATAAAATGTTTTTGATTAATTGAAATAAAAATCCTTAATGCTTTAAAAAACAATTGTTATATATATAAGATAAGGAAAGAACATTTAAAGGGGAGATTCCGGTAATGCCGATTATTCATACTACCAGAGATTTCCCTATCAGAACATTTTATCTTTTATTTTGTTTTCAAATGCAATCCATCAAAATATTACGATGTTTAAAAAACACTCTTAATGATAATTTTCCAACTGCATGCTGGGATGTGTTTACTTTCAACTGGATTGCGAACCGAAACTTTTGATTAATGATATAAATACTTTAGACGAAACAGCAGACGATAGGAAGTTTTTTATTGGGAGTGGAATGAATTTATTCTTCTGAAATTTATTGACGATTTTTCGCTATGGATGCTGACAATTCTGATACAGAAAACGGAAACAATTTAACAGAGGATTTTGCATTATGCAGTTCCAGCCGAAATGTTTTGGTTGAAAAAACTTACAGCATCGAAGTGATAATATGTGCGTTTTACCGAGCACTTACGGACAACTTAATGAAAAAATTCTCTATTGAGGATTGCGAAGTATTCATCTCTACATATCATCTGATTCGTAACTATCGTGAAATAACAAACGGACAATTACCTACAGAAATAGACTTCAATGACAAAGCAACTTGTCTTGGTTATTTGCATCGTTATGCAGCTTGCCATACTGCTTTGGTTCTAGAAGCTGTCTCAACCATGTTTGATTCACCTTCGAATGACCTGTCTTTAAAGATAAATCGCCACAGATTGAATGTAGTATTTCTAGGTAGTGGTCCCGGTAACGATGTTCTAGGTTTCTTAATTGCATTGTATGGCAATCATGAACAGATCCTTGACTTGGATGTGACTGTTGTGGACAAAATGTCTGGATGGGAAGAATTTTTCAATGAAACTATCAAACTTTTTAAAAGAATTAAAAAACCAAAGTGTATCAAAAACAGAAATATTTTTGATGAAGTTAACGTAACATCATCTTTCATATCAGCTGACTTAGCAGATTTCGATGAATGGAGTGATGAACTGTTTGATAAACTGGAAAATGCAGATGTAGTGTTTTTCGTGAAATCGTTATCACATATTCCCAACTCTGAAAAAAGAAATGTTTTACAGGTACTGTTTGAATTTTTATTTGTAATTTATTGTCTTGTTAAATCATGTAAAAAATATTGACCTTCCTTATATAACCCCTTGTTCCGCCTGAATCAAATTATCGCATTTTTAAACTTGCAATCTAAAATTAAGTTATAGTGGTGTACTATAACTTACTATATGTGTAGATATTTTCTTACTATATCTTATAGACATTATTTTACTGTATGTATATACATTGAAATTTGATGTAAAAATAACATATCTCAAATTTTCTAAAACTCTTAGTTGAATTTATACTATATTCTTTCAGAATAAATTGTTTATTCCGGTAATAGAGAATGCAACTCAGCTAATATGTTAAAATTAAATTCTTTGTACTAAACATTATTTTTCTCTAAAAATGATGGTAATTGATGATGAAATGGAGGAAAGTCAAACATTTTGTTACTTACTTAAGAGTTTTTAATTTAATATGCACAAGATTTGATATATTTTTATATATAGTTTATTTGGATACACGTGCAGTATGAAATAATAAATATTTCTTAAGCGAAAGATTAGTGCACTATAGTAAAAACTTTTTAAAGACAATAAATTGCCTGTTACGGTAACCTAACTGTATTCTTTGGCAAATTTTGTACTGGATAGATATTTTTTCTGTTTTTCAAATATTGTTATTGAATTTCACCGTGCAGTTTATGAACCATTTGCAAATCTTTTTATGCACGTTAAATAGATATTTTAGAAATTATTAATTGAATAAATCATTAGAATCGTTTAGATTTTGTTAAAAAAAATTCTTTTGCTTAATAAATAGTGCTACTTTTGTGAATATTATATCTTATCTAAAATGTATGGTTGATTATTGTTGAAAATAAAAGTTCGAATTGGTTTTTAATAGTTCTTGCCATGTTTTTTAACATTTGAAATGGGCAATAGGTAGATGGTTTTTAATGTGCTTTAAAAAAAAAGTAATTTACAAAATGAGTCTTAAATATTTATTTTAGAAAATCATCCTAGAGTTTCCTTCACGCAATGAAACTTCTTGATGTTTCTTAGGAAATAAAACAATAATTGAATGATTCTTAGGCAACAGGTACTGCATTGGTATGATAAGAAAAAAAAAAGTAATAAACATTTGCCACTAATAATTAGGAAAATATGTGATCCACTAACCTTTCCTCCATTTTCCAAAAACTAAATTCTTTTCAGATAGAAAGGATTAATTCTAAATTAAAAACCAAACGACTTTAGAAAATTTGGGCGAAAAATTATGTTTATAAACATGCAAAGTCTATGGAAATAGTTCATTTGTTTGAATAGAAAATCTATAAATAAATTGAATTTTTTTAAAAATTATCTTAATTTAAATGAATTTTATTTTTTAAATGATTATGCAAATTTTTTTCCCTGTTCAATTTCATACAACGCACATGAAACTCGGTAATGTAAAATAAGACTATGCGATTATATACTTGAAAGGTTGCTAGCGGAACAGTGATTTCTGAGTTATATTGGTGCTGAAAACAAGGACTGGTATCCCTTTCCCGTGCTTCTTTCTATGTATCAACCAATCATAACTGATATATATATATATAATCTGTCACATCTCGGAATAATTTTTTAATGGAATTGTTCTGTTGATGTTACATTTATATAGATAAACAGAACACATTATTTAGTTAAGCTATGTTTAAATGGGTTTCTAATTAAGTAAATAAAATTATTTTTTTTGTTTAGTTAAAAAATAATGAAAGATAAGTTTTATATTGCTCCTTAATGAGAATATCTTAAACAGTAAATATTTTTGCAGAAATATCCAGATGAGAATGGCAAATCGGCCTGTTGTCCCAGATTTTCCTTGACTGCCCTTGTTTCCA